>JBBPBX010002158.1:0-48571 GCA_038048925.1 Garcialebias charrua | reverse complement strand
TTTTGAACATTTTATTTTGAAAAGTCGAGTTACGCAGTTTCCGGCAGTTTCCGGTTAGCTGCGGAGGCTACAGCTGCCCTGTACTCTCTAAAAAAGCTAAGTCTGGTCCTCTGGACATTCAAAAAACAAAACAAAACTGTTCATAGTACAACTTACTGTTACTGTGTGTACTGTGAACGTGGTATTACGTCATAAACAAATACGTTCGGAGGATGGACTGAGCTGTACGGCAGTTTTACGACGTAAACGCAATGGATAATTCGGAGGAGGGACGGAGGAACGGCTTCACCAGCATACATTAACTCTTTTTTTCCTTCATTATGACTCCCAAATGTATGTGTGTTTTGATAATTATGTAGGGTACTGTGTTAGGATAGGCTAAGTGCTTGGTAAAATACAGTACTGTACATGTATTCATTTATTTTTAAAAAAGTTTTTTTTTTAAAATAGGATCTGACTTACGTTTTTTTTCGACATACGAACGGTCCTTAGGTCCGGAACTCGTTCGTAAGTCGAGGGTTCCCTTTGGTTTGTACTGTAATTGCAAGGTATATACTAAGAAGTGTGTATTGTAGCAGTATGGAAATATACTCGGCTAGAGAAACGTCACTTCCTGGTAGACGAGGTAGGCAGAATATCAAAGGAGGTGGTAATGCTCATTCTGGCACCTGTTTTCCTCCTGCTCCCACTACGTGACTTGCAACCTGTGGGGTTTGGTTGTGGCTGAGCAGCTGATCGTGTTGTGCTGCTGTTCTGGCCCTCGTGGGGTAGGTGTCCTCTTTTGTTGCACTAGTTGATCTTTAGAATGCTCATCTTAATGTGGTCACAGGTGAACACCAAGCTTGCTGCTTCCTCCTCCTCCTGTGTGTGTGTCAGCAGGTGAGTCCCAACTCATTGTCAGCTTCAAATTTACTGCTGTTAGTGATTATTTGACTGAATTTTATAGGTCCTTTGCTGGAGTTGGGACCACTGCTGTTTTGTCTCTATGGAAGATCACTGCTGTTTCGTCTCCACTGAGATTACCATTGGTCTGGCTTCATGGAGGACCACTGCTGTCTGGGTTCTCCAGATTACTGCACTTGATTATCTTCAGATGCCTGTGGCTGCTTCATTGGACTTCTCAACAATTGTTTGGGCGCGTGGTCCCTGGAATACTGTACTTCCAGAAAGCATTGTCAGTGAACACAATCCACCGTGCCATCAGCTGTTGCCAGCTGAAACTCTACAGTGCAAAGAGGGAGCCATTTCTAAGCAAGCTCCACAAGCTCAGACGTTTGCACTGGGCCAGGGGTCATTTAAAATGGAGTGTGGCAAAATGGAAGACTGTTCTGTGGTCAGATGAGTCACGATTTGAAGTTCTTTATGGAACACTGGGACGCCATGTCATCCGGACCAGAGAGGACAAGGATAGCCCAAGTTGTTATCAACGCTCCGTTCAGAAGCCTGCATCACTGATGGTATGGGGTTGCATGAGCGCTTGTGGCATGGGCAGCTTGCATGTCTGGAAAGGCACCATTAATGCAGAGAACTATGTTCAGGTTCTAGAACAACATATGCTCCATCTAGACGTCATCTCTTTCAGGGAAGACCCTGCATTTTTCAACAAGATAATGCCAGACCACATTCTGCAGCAATCACAACATCATGGCTACGTAGGAGAAGGATCCGGTACTGAAATGTCCAGCCTGCAGTCCAGATCTTTCACCTATAGAGAACATTTGGCGCATCATAAAGAGGAAGGTGCGACAAAGAAGGCCCAAGACGATTGAACAGTTAGAGGCCTGTATTAGACATGAATGGGAGAGCATTCCTATTTCTAAACTTGAGAAACTGGTCTCCTCTGTCCCCAGACGTCTGTTGAGTGTTGTAAGAAGAAGGGGGGATGCCACACAGTGGTAAAAATGGACTTGTCCCAACTTTTTTGGGATTTGTTGACGCCATGAAATTTTGAAACAACATATTTTCCCTTAAAATGATACATTCTCTCAGTTTAAACTTTTGATCTGTGATTTGTGTTCTATTCTGAATAAAATATTAGATGTTGGCACCTCCACATCATTGCATTCAGTTTTTATTCACAATTTGTTTAGTGTCCCAACTTTTTTGGAATCCGGTTTGTACTTAACAATATAATTATAAGATGGCACAAAAGGTAAAAAGTTATTAAAAAAAGATAAACAATATACAAAGTATTTACAGGTTTTTTTTATACATACACATATATCGTTGTGACGTCACAAATGTAGTAATGTTGATGTTTGTTGACTGACATCATCATCATGGGACTATTTAAGGTGTCGTGTTTGGGAGCAGCTGTGTGTAAATGATTGATTGTTTGGAATAAAGTAAGTGGTGGCTTTCCTCCCGATGAGACCGGATTGTGAGACTGTGGATTTCTCTGACTTTTCCCTGCCCTTATGATGTCAACGCCAACAGGTTATGGGCCCAGAAGGGAGATGGGAAGTCGATGGCAAAGGTTGTGCTTTGATGGAGATTAAAGAAATTACGAGTTGTGGGAGACAAAATTCTTGGTCACCGCTGTAGTGGAACAGACCGTCATCTCTGACCTTGGATTTACACCTTTTCACATCTCTCTGAAACTCTTAGTGTTACAATTTTCTTGAAGCTCTCAAGGAAAACAAGTGGACACTATTTTATTACATTTATTTTGAATTAAGAGACACAAATCCATCAGGAAAGACTTCCTTTTAATTTGTGGTAATTCAGAATTGATCAACAGTAATAACTTTTGTCATTTTATGATAATCTGTTATTAACATGAGTTGTCACTCTTAATATGCTGGTTTATTCTGCAGTACGATGGTGCTTAGAACTATGTGAAAGTTTAAGAACAAGTCAGAATAATCTGTTAGTATTTGTGTGAAATGTTTAGAGACACTATGATCACCATACCATTTTATTTATAAAGCACTTTAAACAGGAACATGTCCAAACCAAAGTGCTGAATAAACAAACAAACAACAGGCAACACACACACTGAAGTACAACACGAGAGACATAAAAACATTGCAGATCAAATAAAACGATCAAATACAAATCAGCTGGTGTTGAAAGCAACAGAATAGTAGTGAGTTTTTAACCGAGATTTGAAAGCCGAGAGGGAGGGGGCCTGTTTGATGAGCAGCGGTAACTCGTTCCAGAGTCTTGGGCCTGCTACAGAGAACGCCTTTAGACTAAACTTGTCATCTGTCTCCTTTTTCTGAAAACAAATCCCTCTACTCTCAAAAACAGATTCTCTGTTTTTGACACCTGCAAGTCTTCTCTTCTATCCGAGTGACCTTCATACACTCCAACTCCCTTCCACTGGTTCATCTGAACCAATCGGAGAAGGACAAGTCACTGATCTCAGATCCTTTCTTAAAAGTTCTAAGTTTTTGCTGGAATAGGCAGTTCCTGTGAGGAAGTGGAGATGTGAATTTTCTTTTGGAAACTGTAGACGTCCGACCATGAGTCAAGGATCCGCGTTTTCAGCAAGGTTCAAACAGCACATCAGCTGTGAACCATTCGGGTGTCACAGCTCCAAGCTGTGAACTCTTTCTGGAAGTTTTTATCTTGAAAACCAAACCGGAGCTGAGGGCATTACTCTGTGAGGCAGAAGCGGGCCTCACGAGACCGTGGCAAGATGGACGTGTGTCGCCTGTGAAACGCCGCAGGACGTGCGCGTATGGCTTGACTAATTTACCAGAGTCAAGACAAGAAAATCTTCACAAAGGTAAAAGTCTTTGTTCATCACGGTACGGAAGTCCAGCCGAACCCGAGCAGAGGATGTGCGGTTAAAATATCTCAAGATAAGACTTCAACCATTTCCCTTCAACCTCCATTTTCTTCCTCCTAAACTTTCTCCTTAAACTTTATTTCTAAAAGTAAAAACTTTAAGTTTGTGCCAGCAGAAATAAGTTAATATAAGACCTATTACTTGTGTTCTGTTGTTCCTATGTTTAAATCTGCTGAACAGTTAGTTATAGGAAACCTGATTGATCAATCCATGTAAATATGTTGTGATTGTAATTTAATGATTTGTTAATTAAATGATTCATCTCCTGGTGAATCAACATAAGTTAACGTTTCATGTCTTCACATTTCATCACAGTCATAGAATTATTGGTATTAATCTGAAAAAGATGAGAACACGTGAATTATTGATGATAATTTGTGTCAGTCTAAACTCTGCTCAATTTACATCTAAAATATAGGTAAGTCAGCAAACTGACTAAGTGCCTATATATATTATTTCACCGCCGACTGCAAGGCTTGAAAGACACATTTATGCGTAAAGTCGAGCTGGATGCAGAGTTGGAGAAAAATGAGGTTTATGGCAAACTGGTTCAGTTTCTAGATGACAAAAGTTTGTCCTTAGTCATGAGAGGCAGCAGGCGACGGCTAGACGGCGTTGCAAATCGTGCGAGGTCATTATTTCAAACAGATTTTACTCCTCCTGTTCATTACTGGGCTGATATAGTCTAAACTGGGTCAATGTGTGAAACTTGCTTTATAGATACTTCCATGAGAGAAGTCTCATAAATTAATCCATAGATGTTTCCCTGCCAAGCAGCACATGTTAAAATTTAAGAAAGCTATACTGTGTTTAAAACTTTCTCTGTGTGAGTTTGAACCTGGCTCTGTCACAGTACGGGTGTCTTCTGGAAAGAAAAAAAAATTCAGTTCATCAAGACCAAGATTGACTGATTTCTTTTTAGGTTGGGACAGTGTATTGTTTGGAGTCCACAATGTCAAAAGCAAAAAAAGAAATACTGTATGTTGTGAATCTATATCCATCCATCCATCCATATCCATCCATCCATCCATCCATTTTCTTCCGCTTATCCGGGGTCGGGTCGCGGGGGTAGCAGCCTAAGTAGGGAGGCCCAGACTTCCCTCTCCCCAGCCACTTGGAGCAGCTCCTCTGGGGGAATCCCAAGGCGTTCCCAGGCCAGCCGAGAAACATAGTCCCTCCAGCGTGTCCTGGGTCTTCCTCTGGGTCTCCTCCCGGTGGGACATGCCCGGAACACCTCACCAGGGAGGCGTCCAGGAGGCATCCTAACCAGATGCCCGAGCCACCTCAACTGGCTCCTCTCGATGTGGAGAAGCAGCGGCTCTACTCCGAGTCCCTCCCGGATGACTGAGCTTCTCACCCTATCTCTAAGGGAGAGTCCAGACACCCTGCGGAGAAAACTCATTTCAGCCGCTTGTATCCGAGATCTCGTTCTTTCGGTCATAACCCAAAGCTCATGACCATAGATGAGGGTGGGAACGTAGATCGATCGGTAAATTGAGAGCTTTGCCTTTTGACTCAGCTCTCTCTTCACCACGACAGACCGGTACAGCGCCCGCTTCACTGCGGACGCTGCACCTATCCGCCTATCGATCTCACGCTCCAGTTTTCCCTCATTCGTGAACAAGACCCGAGATACTTAAACTCCTCCACTTGGGGCAGGACCTCCTCCCCGACCCGGAGAGGGCATGCTACCCTTTTCCGGCTCAAGACCATGGCCTCGGATTTGGAGGAACTGATCCTCATCCCGGCCGCATCACACTCGGCTGCAAACCGCTCCAGTGAAAGCTGTAGATCACGACCTGATGAAGCCAATAGGACCACATCATCTGCAAAAAACAGAGAAGTGATTCTAAGGTCACCAAAATGGATCCCCTCAACACCTTGGCTGCGCCTAGAAATTCTGTCCATAAAAGTTATGAACAGAATCGGTGACAAAGGGCAACCTTGGCGGAGTCCAACTCTCACTGGAAACGAGCCTGACTTACTGCCGGCAATGCGGACCAAGCTCTGACACCGGTCGTACAGGGACCTAACAGCCCTTATCAAAGGGCCTGGTACCCCATACTCCCGGAGTACCCCCCACAGAACCCCCCGAGGGACGCGGTCGAATGCCTTCTCCAAGTCCACAAAGCACATGTAAACTGGTTGGGCAAACTCCCACGCACCCTCCAGGACCCTGTTGAGGGTGTAGAGCTGGTCCAGTGTTCCACGACCAGGACGAAAACCACACTGCTCCTCCTGAATCCGAGGTTCGACTATCCGACGGACCCTCCTCTCCAGAACCCCTGAATAGACCTTACCAGGGAGGCTTAAGAGTGTGATCCCCCTATAGTTGGAACACACCCTACGGTCCCCCTTTTTGAATAGGGGAACCACCACCCCAGTCTGCCAATCCAAGGGAACTGCCCCCGATGTCCACGCGATATTGCAGAGTCGCGTAAGCCAACACAACCCCACAACATCCAGAGCCCTAAGGAACTCCGGGCGAATCTCATCCACCCCCGGAGCCCTGCCACCGCAGAGCTTTTTAACCACCTCGGTGACCTCAGCACCAGAGATTGGAGAGCCCGACCCAAAGTCCCCAGGCTCCGCTTCCTCAGTGGAAGACGTGCCAGTAGGATTGAGGAGGTCTTTGAAGTATTCCGCCCACCGACTCACAACATCCCGAGTTGAGGTCAACAGCACGCCATCCCCACCATAAATGGTGTTGGTCGCGTACCGCTTTCCCCCCCTGAGACGCCGGATGGTGGACCAGAATCGCCTCGAAGCCGTACGGAAGTCATTCTCCATGGCCTCTCCGAACTCCTCCCACGCCCGAGTTTTTGCCTCAGCAACCACCCGAGCCGCATGCCGCTTGGACTGCCGGTACCTATCAGCTGCTTCCGGGGTCCCACAGGCCAAAAAGGCCCAATAGGACTCCTTCTTCAGCCTGACAGCATCCCTCACTGCCGGTGTCCACCACCGGGTTCGAGGGTTGCCACCACGACAGGCACCAACAACCTTGCGGCCACAGCTCCGATAAGCTGCCTCGACAATAGAGGCGCGGAACATGGCCCACTCGGACTCAATGTCCCCCGCCTCCCTCGGAACGTGTTCAAAGCTCTCCCGGAGGTGGGAGTTAAAGCTCCGTCTTACGGGAGACTCTGCCAGACGTTCCCAGCAGACCCTCACAATACGTTTGGGTCTGCCAGGTCTGACCGGCATCCTCCCCCACCATCGGAGCCAACTCACCACCAGGTAGTGGTCAGTTGACAGCTCCGCCCCTCTCTTCACCCGAGTGTCCAGGACATGCGGCCGCAGATCAGATGAGACGACAACAAAGTCGATCATCGAACTGCGACCTAGGGTGTCCTGGTGCCAAGAGCACATATGGACACCCTTATGCCTGAACATGGTGTTCGTTATGGACAATCCATGACGAGCACAGAAGTCCAATAACAGAACACCACTCGGGTTCAGATCAGGGGGGCCGTTCCTCCCAACCACACCCCTCCAGGTCTCACTGTCATTGCCCACGTGAGCGTTGAAGTCCCCCAGTAGAACAAGGGAGTCCCCAGGAGGCGCACTCTCCAATACCCCCTCCAAGGACTCCAAAAAGGGTGGGTAATCTGAGCTGCCGTTTGGCGCATAGGCACAAACAACAGTCAGAGCCCGTCCCCCCACACGTAGGCGAAGGGAGGCTACCCTCTCGTTCACCGGGGTGAACCCCAACGTACAGGCACCAAGATGGGGGGCAACAAGTATGCCCACTCCTGCTCGGCGCCTCTCACCAGGGGCAACTCCAGAGTGGAAGAGTGTCCAACCCCTCTCAAGGAAACTGGTTCCAGAGCCAGAGCCATGCGTTGAGGTGAGTCCGACTATTTCTAGCCGGAACCTCTCAACCTCACACACTAGCTCAGGCTCCTTCCCCACCAGAGAGGTGACATTCCATGTCCCAATGGCCAGCTTCTGTAGCCGAGGATCAGACCGCCAGGGTCCCCGCCCTCGGCCACCACCCATCCCACATTGCACCCGACCCCTTTGGCCCCTCCCACAGGTGGTGAGCCCATGGGAAGGGGGACCCACGTCTCCTCTTCGGGCTGTGCCCGGCCGGGCTCCATGGGTAAAAGCCCGGCCACCAGGCGCTCGCCAGCGTGCCCCACCTCAGGCCTGGCTCCAGAGTGGGGCCCCGGTGACCCACGTCCGGGCGAAGGAACATTAAATCCATTAATATTTTTCTTCATAAGGGGTCTTTGGACTGCACTTTGTCTGGTCCCTCACCTAGGACCTGTCTGCCTTGGGTGACCCTACTAAGGGCATGAAGCCCCTGACAACATAGCTCCTAGGATCACTGGGACACTCAAACCCCTCCACCACGGTAAGGTGGCAGCCCAGGGAGGGCTAAGAGTATAATCTAATTATACTCTTAGAGAAATACCAAAAACACAAATCAAAGTTTAGTCACACCATTTCCTTTTTTCTGGCATTACAAAAGATGTCTGGACAGTACATAGTAAACATCTCTGACTCTAATAGCGGCCATGGCGTAGTGGTAATGGCAGTCGTCCCCCGATCGGAAGGTTGGCGGTTCGAATCCCGGTTCCCCACACCATGTGTCGTTGTGTCCTTGGGCAAGACACTTAACCCCGAGTTGCTCCCGGTAGGACTGGAAAGCACCTTGCATGGTAGTCTGCCGCTACCGGTGTATGAATGTGTGTAGCATTCAATGTGTGTAGCACTTTGAGATTTTCACTAATGAAAAGTGCGTTATAAATTGAATTCATTATTATTATTATTATTAATAACAAAAAAGCTTTTAAAATATTTGATTCATGCACTATATTGTATTTATTGTATTAATCTCATATTTTACCCAACGTATGTTGATAGCTGCTTTGTATCCTGATACCAAAAAAACTTATAAATGAACAAAATAATGCTGTTTCCCCCTCCAAATTTTATTTTTATTGTAAACAAAGGATTAGTTAAAAAAGTACAAAACAATGGAGCCACAGGGGACTGAACATACAGGTGCAGCTCAAAAAATTTGAATATCGTGAAAAAGATAATTTGTCAATCATTACAGAAAGTGAAACTAATAAGAAGTTGTATTAATAAGAAACGTCTGGAAGAGCATTTTACATCTAATTAGGTTAATTGGCGACAGGTCCGTTAGAGGACTGGGTATAAAAAGAGAAGCTTGGAGTCTAAATCTGTAGAAATAAATATGGGCAGAGGTTCACCAGTCTGTGGAAAACCTCTGGGCTCAAAAGGACAAGTCTGAAAGTCAACATTGGATGGTCATGATCTCAGGGCCCTAAGGGGCCACTGCATTATTTAAAACCAGGTCTGGATCTGTTCTGGGCTCAGGAACACTTTCACAGATCACAGTCTGTAAACACAGTTCATCCACAAATGCTGTTTAAAGCTCTATCAGGCAAAGAAGAAGCTGTATCTGAACCCGACCCGGAACCGCTGCTGTCTTATCTGGACCAGAGCTCATTTAAAGTGGACTGAGACAACGTGGAGAACTGTTCTGAGGTCAGACAGATCCAAATCTGGGTTTTCTTTAGAAACCACAAACACGACATCCTCCATACTAAAGAGGAGAAGGACCATCCAGCTTATTAACAGTGCACATACAAAAGTCTGCCTCTCTGATGGTATGGGGGTGCATTAGTGTTTCTGGCATGGGCAGCTTACACATCTGGAAAGGAACTATCAATGCAGAAAAGTATATACAGGTTTTAGAACAACATCTGCTTCCATTCAGCCAAAAATCAAGACCCAGGNTTACAGTGGAAAAATGAACCATTACTTTTTCAGATGTGTTGCTGCCATCAGATAAAAAATTGCTTTATCGTTTCTTTAAAACAGTACAACTTCTTAGTGTCTACATTTGGTACGTTTCCAATGTGAATAAAAAAGGGATTCTCAAGTGTCCAAAATTATTGCATTCTACTCTGGGGGTTGTAAATGGCTTTGCAAAAAAGAAACAATCACAAAAAAGCAGAACTGTATACACAAAGCGACAACTAACCTACACAACAGAAAACCATTTTAATATTCAAACTGCCTTTCCTCTTGTGTAGATTTTCATGTGTGCCATCAGATGCGCCTTTAAGACAAATCCTCGTCCACATGTATGACAAACGGTTTCTGCTCGGTGTGGACTCTCATGTGTTTGTATAAATGACACTTAAAGTTAAACGTTCGTCCGCACACGTCACAACAGAAGGAGATTGGCGCTGCGTGGTTTCTCATGTGTGTGATTAAATGTTGCTTTGTCTTAAATATTTGTCCACATTCATCACATTCAAACCGTTTCTGCTTTGTGTGAATTCTCATGTGTTTCTTTAAATTACCCTTACCTCTAATCATTTGTCCACATACATCACAGCCATAGTCTTTCTGTTTTGTGTGTGTTTTCATGTGTTTGTTTAAATTATCCTTATAGTTAAACTTTCGCCCGCACACGTCACAACTGAAGGAGTTTGGATCTGTGTGGATTCTCATGTGTCTGTTTAAACTACACTTAAAGTTAAACATTTGTCCGCACACGTCACAACTGAAGGAGTGTGGATCTGTGTGGATTCTCATGTGATTGACTAAAGTTGACTTTTGGCTAAATCCTTTCCTGCAAAAATCACAAGTGAAAGGTTTATCTCCTGTGTGGACTCTCAGGTGTCTGCTTAGATCTGTTTTACTGGAAAATATTTTATCACAGTCATCACAAGTAAACGGCTTTGGTGTCGTCTGTTTCGTCCTGTGCGAGTCTAAGTTTAGCTTCACTCTAAAATGTTTCTTTTTAATTAAAGAGCGGTTTTTAGTGGTTAACCCAGAGTCTGACGAGGGGCTCAGCTGAGAGCCAGGATTGTTTTCATCCTCGTCATCCACAGTGACTTCATCCAGTGAAACATCTGGATCATCTTCATTAAGATGTACAGCTGGGTTCCAGGTAATTTCTATTTCTTCATAATCTTCATCATCAACCTCTGGTTTCATCTGGTCAGCTGAGCTGATGATCGGAAGATCATCATCCACACTGACTTCATTCTGTGAAAGATCTGAATCATCTTCATGATGTAGATCTGGGCTCCAGGTAATTTCTACTTCTTCATAATCTTCATCATCAACCTCTTGTTTCATCTGGTCAGCTGAGCTGATGATCGGAAGATCATCATCCTCACTTGTAAACCTGGTGACATCAGTCTCCTCCACACTGGTCGAGACATCGTCTACTTCAACGACCATGAGGAGGGGCTCAGGGTCCTGCTGGTTCACATCAGGCCTCAGTTTTTCAGAAGCTTCTTTTATCGCCATCTGCTGAACATCTGCAGGAAACATTAAATCACATGCACAATATGACCTACTTAACATAAAAAAAAATATATATATATATATCTTCATGATGTGTGGATGCAGAAAATACGAATTGAGATATTATGATTACCACCAGTTGTTTGGTCACAGTGAACCAGAGAAAACAACGTGGAGCCAGACTGTTACAAAAGCATGTTCATCTTGTTCAGTCTTACTGCTGTGATATACCATACCATACCATTTTATATATTTTATATATACAGTATTACACTTAAAACAGCGACAAGGCCAACCAAAGTGCTGCACAAACAAACAACCGGCAACACACACAATGATGAACAGAAAATAGACATAAAATCATCAAAGATAATAAATAAAACGACCAAACACAGATCAGCCGGTGTTGAAAGCAACAGAATAGTAATGGGTCTTTAAACGGGATTTGAAAACCGAGAGGGAGGGGGCCTGTCTGACGAGCAGAGGTAACTCGTTCCAAAGTCTTGGACCTGCTACAGAGAAAGCCCTGTCACCTCTGCACTTAAGACGAGTTCCTGGAACTGTTAAAAGTACCTGGTCCGCTGACCTCAAAGGACGTGGTGGGACATATGGGTGTATCAAATCAGAAAGATACGCGGGGGCGAGACTGTTCAGCGATTTGTAGACATGCAGGAGAAACTTGAACTGGATTCGAAGATGAACCAGTAGCCAGTGCAGGGAGGCCAAGACTGGTGGAATGTGCTCTCTTTTGTCTGTACAGTACTGTACTGGTTAAAAATTGGGCTGCTGCGTTCTGGACCAGTTGTAATCGTGCAATGGTGGTCTGACTGATACCAGACAGGAGTGAATTAATAATAATAATAATAATAATAATAATAATGAATTCAATTTATAACGCACTTTTCATTAATGAAAATCTCAAAGTGCTACAAAGTGCAACAGAATTAAATGTCAATAAAACAAGTAATAAAACAAGTAAAATCAATAACAGTATCAACTAAGATCAAAGATAGAATCATGAGGAGGCAGAGTATGCTTGGTTAAAAAGAAAGGTCTTCAAGCCGCTCTTAAAGTCAACCAGTGACTGTGGAGCTCTTAGGCAGTCAGGAAGAGAGTTCCACAGGCGGGGGGCAGCCACACTGAAAGCCCGGTCTCCCATGGTCCTTAATTTGGTTCTCGGAATGTGAAGTAGATGACTGTTCTGTGACCGTAGAGACCGGGTGGATGAGTATGGTGCAAGAATGTCCTTTAGATAATCTGGTGAAGTTCCGTGTAAGCATTGATGTGTAATGAGAGCAGTTTTGTACTGAATTCTGTAGGCGACAGGAAGCCAATGAAGGTTATGGAGAATGGGTGTAATATGTTCAAATTTACGAACTCTCAACAAAATCCTTGCTGCACTGTTTTGAATATATTGAAGCTTCTGAAGGTATTTACCAGGGATTCCAATAAACAGGGAGTTGCAGTAGTCGAGCCTGGAGGAGACAAAAGCATGGACGAGCTTCTCAGCATCGGAAAAAGTTAGGGATGGGCGAAGTCTGGAGATGTTTCGAAGATGGAAGAAGCAAGTTTTAAACAGAAGCTTAATGTGATTTTCAAATGTAAGATGAGAGTCCATTTTTATTCCAAGATTTGTAACAGAGGTGGAGAGGGGGATGTCTTGTCCAGAAAAGGAAATTGTTGTTATAGTAGATGTTTGTACCTGGTGAGGGGTGCCAATCAGTATGGCCTCAGTCTTGGAGCAGTTTAATTGAAGAAAGTTCTGATTCATCCATGCCCTTATTTCCTCCAGGCAGGCAGAGAGGGCAGTGAGTGAAGATGGAGATGAGGATGGAGATGACAATGGGGAAGATGAGGATGCTCCAGTCCTGATGTAAAGTTGTGTATAGTTGGCATAACAGTGAAAAGAAATGTTGAACTGATTAATTAATTAATTAATTAATTAATTAATTAATCTGAAGCTCTCGACCTTGACTTCTCTAAATGGTTTTCAGAATCTGTTGGAATCCTGGCAAAAACCAATGCAGATTTGTTCCTGTCTTTGATTTTATACGTCTACCTTATGTTTTGCTCGTTTTTTGATACTTTGTTTAAAAAAAAAAAAAAAGTATTTCTTTCTTTTGTTTTTTTCTCTTTTTTGTTTTCTATTGTTTATTGTTTGTTTATTGTTTAAGGAAATTCTACCATTGCTGTTCATCGTTCTTTAGTTTTAGCAGGTCGCTTTCGTAAATGAGCCCATGAGGTTCAATAAGATTTACCTGACTAAATAAAGGTTGAATGAAAAAAATAATTTGACCTAAAGGCAGCATGTAAAGGGAAAACAGCAGGGGCCCCAGAACTGACCCCTGAGGGACACCACAGGAGACACAGACTGTCTGGGACGTGGCGTTGCCAAGACTAACACATTCCAGCCTATCGGAGAGGAAAGATTTGAACCAGTCCAGGACAGTGTCACAGAGACCGACCTCCACATGAAGACGGTGGAGGAGGATACTATGGTCCACAGTGTCGAAAGCTGCAGTGAGGTCAAGGAGGACAAGGATGGAGGGAGAACCAGTGTCAGCAGCCATGAGGACATCATTGGTAACTCTCAGCAATGCAGTCTCAGTACTGTGAGCTGCCCTGAATCCAGACTGGAATTTCTCATACAGGGAGTGTTGCTGTAGGTGGTCCTGCAGCTGAGCAGCAACTGCTTTTTCCAGCACTTTAGATAGAAAAGGGAGGTGTGAAATTGGGCGGTAATTAGAAAAAATGTCGGGATCCAAATTGGATTTTTTTTAGAAGAGGCCTAATGATGGAAGTTTTTAGAGGCAATGGAACATGACCAGATTGTAGAGACTGATTTATTATTTGAGTGATTAATGGGCTTATTGCAGAGTGAATTGCAGTAATCAAGCCTAGATGTATTAAATGTGTGTATTACCGTCTCCAGGTTATTTTTTGATAATATGGGCTTCAGCTTAGACAGTCGCCTCAGCTGGAAAAAACAGGATTTAACGATCATGTTTACATACCATACCATACCATTTTATTTATAAAGCACTTTAAACAGGAACAAGTCCACACCAAAGTGCTGGACAAACAAACACGCAACAGGCAACACAGACAATGAAGTACAACACGAAAAACATAAAAACATTGCAGATCATAAATCAAACGATCCAATACAAATCAGCTGGCATTGAAAGCAATGGAGTAGTAGTGAGTTTTTAACCGGGATTTGAAAACCGAGAGGGAGGGGGCCTGTTTGATGAGCAGCGGTAACTCGTTCCAGAGTCTTGGGCCTGCTACAGAGAACGCCCTGTCACCCCTGCGCTTAAGGCGAGTTTCTGGAACTATTAAGAGTACCTGATCCTCTGACCTCAAAGCACGTGGAGGGACATATGGGTGTATCAGATCCGAGAGATAGGCGGGGGCGAGACTGTTCAGCGATTTGTAGACATACATGAGAATTTTGAATTGGATTCGAAGATGAACCGGTAGCCAGTGAAGGGAGGCCAAGACTGGTGTAATGTGCTCTCTTTTGCGTGTGCTGGTTAAAAATCGGGCAGCTGCGTTCTGAACCAGTTGTAATCGTGCAATGGTGGCTTGACTGACGCCAAGCAGAAGGGAATTGCAGTAATCAAGCCTAGATGTAATGAATGCGTGAATCACTGTCTCCAGGTTGTTTTTGGATAATATGGGCTTCAGCTTAGACAGACGCCTCAGCTGGAAAAAACAGGATTTGACGATCATGTTTACATGACTGTTGAGTTTCATGGAAGGATCCATTATCACTCCCAGATTTGTGACTTTTTGTTTTTCGGACAGGGGTAGAGCAGACAGGTCAATGCAGTGGTTTGAGGTTGTGTCATTGGGAAGGAACAATATGGCTTCAGACTTCTTATCATTGAAGCTTAAGAAATTTAAAGCCATCCAGTCCCTGATGTCAGCCAGGCAGTCGAGCAGAGGTTGAATAGAGCATGTACCATTGTGTCTTAGGGGGAAGTAAATTTGACAGTCATCGGCGTAGAAGTGGAAAGGTATGTTGTGTTTCCGGAAAATAGCACCAAGTGGCAGTAGGTATAAGGAGAATAGGAGAGGACCCAGGATGGACCCCTGCGGAACCCCCCATTTAAGTGCCGCCACTGCAGAACTAAAATCGTTGATGGAAACACAAAAGGATCTGTCAGAGAGGTAGGATCTGAACCAATTGAGGGCTGACCCTGTGATGCCCACGCACGGCTCCAACCTAGCAATCAGGATCTCTTGGTCGATGGTGTTGAAAGCAGATGTGAGGTCCAATAGAACAAGCAGCACAGAATCACCAGTGTCTGTGGATAAGAATATGGTAAATGGAGCTTATTTATATAGCGCGTTCCAACCCCCTATGAGGGGCCCCAAAGCGCTTTACAATACCAACCATCCACCCATTCATACACACATTCATACACCGGTAGTGGCAGACTGCCATGCAAGGCGCCATCCAGTCCTACCGGGAGCAACTCGGCGTTACGTGTCTTGCCCAGGGACACAACGACACATGGTGTGGGGAACCGGGATTCGAACCTCCAACCTTCCGATCGGGGGACGACTGCCATTACCACTACGCCACGGCCGCCCCAATATGTCATTAAAAACCTTCAGTAGGGCAGTTTCAGTGCTGTGGAGAGGTTTAAAGCCAGATTGGAATAACTCAAGGACAGCGTGATCCTCCAGGAAGCACTTCAACTGGGACTCGACTATTTTCTCTAGAAGTTTAGAAACAAATGGGAATCTGGAGACAGGCCTGAAGTTAGATACTACTGAGGGGTCACGGTTTGGGTTATTTCAGGAGAGGTTGAACAGCAGCATGTTTTAATATTTTTGTCCCCACGCCGGTGGATAAACTGCTATTTACAATAGCAAGAATGGAGGGACCTAGAGTAGGAAAAACCTTCTTTAGTAGCCGAGGGGGGACCACATCAAAGGGGGAACCAGATGGTTTTAGGCTTCACATGACCTGCTCTAGAGAAGACAGAGAGACTGGTTTGAAGTGGTCAAATACAGCAACAGATTGAGGTGAGATGGATGGATCATGAGTTGGAGGAGAAATGAGAGCTCGGGTGGTCGCAATTTTTTCTAAAAAGAAATGTAGGTACGGTAGTTCTCGCACAGCTCAGTCGAGGCTTCTAGGGGTGATGGTTCAGTGAGGTGAAGAACAGAGTTTAGGGTGGAGAACAGGACTCATGGATTGTGAGAGTTTGAGGAAATATCTGAAAAGTATTGGGATTTAGCAGTTTTTACTGTTTTCTGATAACGGAGCCAACTCTCTCTTAGTATTTGAAAACAGACCTGCAGCCTGTCTTTTCTCCATTTGCGCTCCGCCCTCCTGCATTGCTGCCTAACGCCAAATTTACACTACATGCGTTCCGGCTCCGCCCCGCTCCAGTCCGACCTCTGCAGCAAATACGCACCCATTATAATCAATGAGAGAGTTTACACTGGCTCCGCACGGCGGCGAGCGGACGGTAGTCCGTCAAAATTAGAATTGATCCTATTTCTGCCGGACGCCGGAGCTGTGCCAGAGTCAACTTTTGAAGATTACGTCGCACCAACAGGAAAAGGAACGAGCACAACATCCGTATTTACAAAATAAAATCACCACGGGCGGACTAATCCTAGCTCTATACGGATTTATTTGTACAAAAATGCTGTCAAACTATCATTTATGACTACGCCTACAAACGCAATACAAGAAATAAATAAATAAATAAAGTATTTTATTCTGAAATGTAATACATCACTTCCTGTTGCTCAAACCATGTCCTGTCGCTCATTTACGAGAGAAGATCAAGGCAGCAGTCTCTACTGTTGTTCTCCTTCTTCCACCGAATGAATTGTTTTGTTCTGACTTATTTATCACTTGATTTATCGCGCGATCTCGCAATTCCCGCGCATGCGTCTCGGAGCGGCGCATCCAGGCGGACCTGAGCGGAGGTAGTGGAAACTGGACTCGCTCAGCTGCGACCTGCGGAGCCCGACCGCATGTAGTGTAAATTTGGCGTAACAGCGTTGGTGACGACATTCAGCAAAGGTTCTGCTCCGAGTTTTTGGTTTTCTAGTTTTAACAGGAGCAACATGATCCAGAGCCTTTAAACAGACAGAGTTGAACTGGGATGTCAGCTCCTCGGTGGTGGAGAGAGAAACACCGGGGGCTGAATTATCATTTCAGAGTAGGGCTGAACGATTTTGGAAAATAATCTAATTGCGATTTTTTTTCTATAAGTTGCGATTGCGATTTAAAATGCAATTATTTTTTTAATATCTTCAAGTATTTTTTAACAAACAGAAGCAGTAAATCAATCTGTTTTATAATAAACAATGTCAGATTTATTTAAAGCAGAGATTAAATGAAGCAAGCAAATGTATGACTTTTCTTTTCACCATTTCTATTTTTTCTTGTTTCATAAACACAATAGTAATGTATACAAGTTAAGTGAACTTCCTAACTACTGTCTGAACTTCACATGACAGTTAATAAATAAATATAAAAAATTAGATATAAAAAAATTGAACTTACTGCTTTCCAGCCAGTAACATCATAAAAAATAAAGTGCAAAAAACAAAGAGAATCTGCTTTAACCAACTCGTTCTGGGAATTCAAACTCAGTGAACACAAAATAAACTAGTATCTGTTCTTATTAAAAGTTTTAGATGTAAAGTTAAAAATAAAAAACTCGGAACAATAATGTAAATATTCAGTCAGTAACAGCAGGATGCAGACCCTTGTGAACAGACTCCAACACCTCAAAATCCTGCCAGGTTATTATAAGGGAGCGTGCATAACAGTCACCTGACAGCACCTGAGAAATGGCTTTGAGCTGCTCTAACACTTCATTTCTTTGGATCCCCATCTTGTTGGACATTCAGTGATGAGGCTGTGTTCAGAAAGTTTGAGCTCCCTCTTCAGTCATTGCTGCCTTCTTCTTTCAACTGTGGGAGAGACACTCTGTCATGTCCTGTAATACAAAATAAAATAAATAAATACACACATTCACATCCTCACCTCTCACTCGTGCAAAAATTGAGGACCAGAAAAATCTTCTCACGTTGTTAGTTAAAAACAATGTACAGGTTTTAGCTTTTCCCAGTTTGTCAACGTTAAGTGAATGCAAAACGTGATGACTAAATAGCTTCACATTACTGAACATAATAATTAACATTTTATTTAAAACAGACAATAAAAAGGATAGTATAATAGTTGTGACATCACGACCAGGTTTGGTAATACACGTCATGAGAAAATGCATCACCTCATCTAAATAGCTATGCTAAAGCTAAGATAACATTAAACACCGCTAGTAAAAAAAAAAAACAGCTTGCGCAAAACGTGTGTGTTTAACATATCGCGAGATAATGGCAAATGCGATTAATCATGCAGCCCTATTTCAGAGTTGTAAACATCAATGAAGCGTGTGGCAGTTCAATGGTTAATGGCCGGGCTGTGACGTGCAGGAATACACGGCTTAGGAGTTAGATGGGGGAGGGTGAACTCAAACCAGACTGGCATGTGGTCTGAAAACACATTGGCACCGATTTCAAGATTAGTAACATATAAATAACTACTGTATTTTTCATTGTATAAGTACTTATTTTTTGCATAAATTAGCATGCCTGTTGCTAATACAGTACAGCGAAGTGATGTACTGTATTTATGTTTTTTCCCCATATTTCTAACCTAATTTTTGGCTGAGATCTGACGATTTTGTTCATTCTGACATGGAAAATATTGAACACTACCATTTTCAGCCCCTAGAGGGCCCTCCACTAATATGGCAAACCATGTCATACTTGCCATACCAAGCTGCCTTCGTCTTGCTCTGGAACTCCTGGAGCAAACATCAAATCAGCTTCATTTTGCTGCGTTGCCCAGAAGAAAAACAGCTGATTTGACTAGTGACGAGACCATGCTAGAATGAGCTCCAGTAAGTGGAGAAAATATGGGAAAAAATATAATAAAGAATGGGAGAAAAACCTGCGCAACACACTTAAATGGATCCAACCAAACAGTTTGCTGTTGAAAAATAATAATTTGTATGCATCCTTTATGATAGTCTATTGTTGTCCACTGGGCGGCCGTGGTGTAGTGGTAATGGCAGTCGACCCCTGATCGGAAGGTTGGAGGTTCGAATCCCGCATCCGCCCACCATGTGTCGTTGTGTCCCTGGGCAAGACACTTAACCCCGAGTTGCTCCCGGTAGGTCTGGATGGCGCCTTGCAAGGCAGGCTACCACTACCGGTGTATGAATGTCTGAATGAATGGGTGGATGGCTGGTATTGTAAAGTGCTTTGGGGCTCCTCACAGGGGGCTGGAAAGCGCTATATAAATAAGCTCCATTTACCATTTACCATTTGTCATCACTCTTTGTTTAAAATGCAGGTATCTGGTACATGAGTCCCCGAGGCTCAATGGGATTAATTCATTCAACCTTTATTTAGGCAGGTTAATCCCATCGAGCATCAAGGACTCATTTACAAGAGAGACTTGGCTACAAACAAAGAATGATGACAACAGCAACAGTAGATTTTCCTTGGACAATCAACAATAGACAATCATAATAGAGAAATACAGTTTTTATTTATATATATATTTTACAAGTTAAAACAAAGATGTCGAAGTAGCAAAACAGACAGATTATAAGGCAAATGTAGAAAATCAAAAACAGGAACATGTCTGCATTGGTTTTTGCCAGGATTCCAACAGATTCTTAAAAAACCATTTAGAGAAGTCAAGGTCGAGAGCTTCAGATCTTTTTGTAAGATATTCCAGGAAGCAGGAGCGGAGTAGGAGAAGGCCCTTTTGTCAAGCTCAGTCCTCACTGATGGAATTAAAGGTTGAATTAATGTTACATTTGCAAAAAAATATTTTTTTTGAGCGTTAAAAGTATGTCATTCAAAGTGTTTAGCATAATTTTGCTGTTTATGTAATGCCATAATAAATGTATGTTTATACGGTTTAAAACGGTCTCTGTTTTACACAATGTGGTGGGTTGCCATGGGCTTGAATTCATAGAGTGGACTGTTTGATTTGGGTTGTTTTCTTGAAGCTGGTTGCTTGTTTCTATCGCGAGATCTGGCAACAATGCCAGCCCTGCCACGAGGCAGTGTTGCCAGGTGTATGATAATTATCGTATCTGTACGACAATTTTGCCCTCTGTACGATCAATAATCCTGAAAAAGGCCAAAAATACAATAATTTGACCGTTCCTTGAATGTGTGGTTGTAATCGGTTACCATCAGCCAGTCGCAACTGTCTGTCTGAGTTTTTTGTGAACCCTGAAGGCATCTGGAAATTCCAGCCAATCGTGCTTTTCTAAATTTGGCCTAAGAGTGACGTGCATGTGTTTGCCTCAAAACAACGGCCATGATTGGCTGAATAGTCCGCTGAGCCCGCCCCATGAGTTAGAAAATAAGAAGAAGCAGAGCCGTGTCACACTGGTCTGGAAGAAGTGCTGAAAATGAGTGAACATTTATGTAAAGTTGAATGTTAAATGATAATAAATAAATATATTAAGAAAATATGGCAGGAAAACTGGGACATTACTGATACAGGAAGACATTTACACAACATTCATAAAAAGGTAGGATATACAAGGAAAACAGGAAGAAACAGGAACTTACTCTCATTAGAACAGGACACACACGCCTTAATAAATCTCTTAAAATAATTGGAAAACATGCAACAGGTCTATGTGACATGTGCACCAGCAATCTCCCTGAAACGGTTCGACATGTCTTTATGGAATGTCCAGGGTTTGAAACAGAAAGAATGCATTTCCAACAATAAATAAATAAAATGAATATTAAATTTACAATTAGGGATGTTTTTAGTAGTAGTGATATCAGTAAAGTTAAAGATCAAGTTATTATTTTTTCTTGAAAAATACAAACTTAATAGACAGAATTTAGTTGAGTTATGAAATTAATTTTTACAAAATTAGTTTTTTTTTTCTGTTTAATCTCCTGTCCACACACCAGCTCAATAGGTGGTGGTAATGCACCTTACAGTTGGTCTGCCAACTGCCATAAAACAAAACAAGAAGAAGGGGGGGCTCATTAGTTGCCACCAGACATTAATATGTCTGGTGGCAAACCGGCGGAACATCCCCTCCACTAATGCGTCAGCCACAGTCTCTGCCTCCTGGTCTGGGATGGCATATGCCTCCGGCCACTTAGTAAAATAGTCCATGGCAGTGAGTACATAGCGGTTTCCCTTATACAATACAATACATATGTACTGTATTGTAACGTTGTCGCAGTCACTCAAGCACTAGACGTTCTGCTTCAGCCAACGCTTTATTCAGGATCAGGAACATAAATAACAGGTAAACTCAGAGTCACTGTTTGGCCGTGACCCACGCCAAAACTCCTCAGCTTCACATCAGGTACTTCCAGCATCAGAACAGAATCGCCAACCTCTCACAAACCCTGCCCCATCTAATTTCCCAACAACCCCTGTCATAAACAGGACATGTCAAACCTTAGAACCAGTAACAGTGTAACAGGAATAATTAACACTAACATGACTCTTCAAGGATCATTACACTGCCCCCCCAACAAAAAGTTCCTCGTCCTCGAGGGAACAACATAGTCTCTAAGGCAAGGAGGCAGTTGGCGTTGCCTCGTTGGCCTCCTTGGGCTCTGAGAGGCTACAGGAGGTGTAGGGACAGGAGGTGAAGACAGCTCCTGTTGCGAGTCCAACTGCACATGAGCACGAGGACTTTGCACACGTCCTTCCAGGAAAGTGGGGAAAGAATGTCCTCTATAGGGAGCCATTCTGTCCCTGTGCAAGACCACCTTCCTGCCTCTAGGGGGCAACTGCACCCTGTAGACCACCTCCCCCACTTGTTCCAGAACACTGCAGGGCCCCACCCAACTGCTGTCCAGTTTGGGGCAACGACCTTTTCTTCTCCTTGGGCTGAAGACCCACACCAGCTCCCCAGCAAGGAAGTGTCTTCCTTTCATGGTGACATCATAATTTCTCTTTTGGCGCAATCCCGCCTTCGCCAGCTGGTCTCTGGCAAAGGAATGTGCTGACTCCAACCGGTCCTGCAGTTTCCTCGCATAGTCTGGACCTGGTTATGCCTCTGGCGCGTCAGGGGGCCTTCCAAAAGCCAGCTCAGCCGGGGTCCTCAGCTCCCTTCCAAACATGAGCAGGGCAGGTGTGCACTGAGTTGAGTCCTGGACTGCTGACCTGTAGGCCATGAGAATGAGGGGGAGATGGGTGTCCCAGTCCCGCTGGTGTTCCGAGGTTAGGATAGCTAGCTGCTGGGCCAGTGTCCTGTTAAACCTCTCTACCAGGCCATCACTTTGTGGGTGGAGTGGGATGGTGCAGGTCTTCTGAATCCCTAGGCGTTCACACATGACAGTGAACACCCTGGATTCGAAGTTTCGACCCTGATCGCTGTGAAGGGTCTCTGCTGTCCCAAACCGGCGGAACATCCCCTCCACTAATGCGTCAGCCACAGTCTCTGCCTCCTGGTCTGGGATGGCATATGCCTCCGGCCACTTAGTAAAATAGTCCATGGCAGTGAGTACATAGCGGTTTCCCTTATCTGTGTACGGAAATGGGCCCATGATGTCCACAGCCACTCTTTCCATCGGTGCCCCCGCTGGTTGCTGTTGAAGCTGAGCGCGGGACTGGTCCAGCGGCCCCTTGTGCGAGGAACAGGAGTCGCAGCTGCAGCAAAAGTCCTCTACATCCCTCCGTTGCTGGCCCCAGTAGTAGCCTTGGCGGAGGCGACGCAGGATCTTGGTGACACCAAAGTGCCTAGAGCCTGTGCTTCCATGACTGGTTCCCAGAACCGCTGACCTCAGCGATCTCGGCACCACAACCTGCCACCTCTCCTCCCCGGTGGCCGGATCCTTCCAGGCACGCTGCAACACCCATTCACTCAGCCTCAGAGTATTGAACTTGGCCCACAACCCTTTTGTGGCAATAGACAGCCCAGTGACCTCATTCCAGTTGGGATGCTGCTCGCCCTCGAGCCATTGTAGGACTGGCAGCAGGTCAGTATCTTGCTCCTGTTTTGTCCTCTACTCTGTCACATCAACCACTTGGAGCACCCTGCACGAGAGCTGCGCTGTGCCATCTGTTGCTGTGAGCTCCTTCTCTTCTTGCTTTTCACAATGACGACAGCCTGCTGCAGCACATGGACGGCGAGACAGAGCATCCGCGTTGGAATGGCATGCTCCTGCTCTGTGCTCCACAGTGAAATTAAAGCCCTGGAGCTCCTCCAACCAACGAGCCACCTGACCCTCTGGCTCCCTGAAGGACATCAACCACTGGAGGGCAGCATGGTCTGTTCTGATAATGAATGGTGTGCCACACAGGTAGTACTTAAAATGTCTTACCGCCACCATCACTGCCAGAAGCTGTCGCCGTGTAACGCAGTAGCGTCGCTCACTCTTATTCAGGATTTGGCTGTAGTACGCGACCACTTTCTCACCATTGGGTCCAACCTGCGACAACACTTGTTTCTCTTAGTTAATTCTAGATGTTATTACTGTTTTTCTCTTGCATTTGTTGTTGGATGTAACTGGGACCCCGTGTACATAATCTCGTTTTCATCACATGTACCACATGCGGTGCAAATGACAATAAAGACTCTCTGACTCTGACTCTTTTCCTCCAAAGTGCTGACGCCCTCACAACCTAGCTTGTGGCCCAGAAATTCCACCTCCCTCCTCATGAAGTGGCACTTGTCTGGGTGTAGCTTCAGGCCTGCAGCAGCCACTCTCCCCAGCACCTGTTTCAGGGAGTCCAGAGCAGCATCAAAGGAGCTTCTGTGCACCAGGAGGTCATCCAGGTAGACCAGACACTGCTGTCGTGGGACCCCAGCCAGTACCCTGTCCATGAGTCTCTCAAAGGAGGCAGGAGCGTTGCATAAGCCGAAGCTTAGTACTCTGAACTGCCACAGTCCCTTGTTGGTGCAAAAGGCTGTCTTGGGTCTAGACTCCGGTAACAATGGCACCTGCCAGTATCCACTTCGCAGGTCCAAGGTGGAGAACCAGGAAGAACCTGCTACCAAATCCAGAGATTCGTCGATTCTGGGAAGGGGGTAAGAATCCTTTTTTGTGACTTTATTGAAGGGTCTGTAGTCTACACAAAAGCGCATCCTTGTGCTGTTTTTCTTGGGTACCATCACTACAGCGGAGGCCCACGGGCCGTCAGATGGCTCTATGATACCTGTCTCAATTAGTGCTGGACAATAATTCAATAACGATAAATATCACGATATACTTTTATTCAATAACGATGATATGAAGTTTAAGCATATTTTCGATATTTCGATAGGATTTTACAACGTTTCACTGACGTTTTTCTGTTTCTGTTCGGGTTGGAGCGGCTGCTTCAACAACCCGCCCGGACAGAAAAAGCTGTGACACAAAACGTGCGTGGTGACGTCGTTGTTACGCAGCGCTCAGTCCAGCAGCAGGCGTTAGCGGTAGCAGGCTAAAAGCTAAGCTAGTCTCCAAAGCGCGTTGTTTTCTCTTCAAAACGAGTGCTCATGACCATCAGAATGTGACTAAACAAAGTTTCACAAGCGAAGAGAAAGCAGATGACATCACTGATGAGAGGAAAGTGATGAGAATCAGAAGATGAAGAACAATAAAGTTTGAGCCAACGTGTCCCTGAAACTACGACGTACTGAAACAAACAGCCCCAGCGCTGCATGTTTTTTTTAATTCAAAATAAAACAAATTCATCAGAAAAAAAACACTGAATGAAAAGGTGCAGAAAGACGAAAATATATATATTTTTAATTAATTCAATTTATAACGCACTTTTCATTACTGAAAATCTCAAAGTGCTACACATATATTGAATGCTACACACATTCATAAACCGGTGGCGGCAGACTACCATGCAAGGTGCTTTCCAGTCCTACCGGGAGCAACTCAGGGTTAAGTGTCTTGCCCAAGGACACAACAACACATGGTGCGGGTCCCGGGAGTCGAACCGCCAACTTTCCGATCGGGAGACGACTGCCATTACCACTACACCACGGCCGCCCCCAAATACCTTATAATATCTGCCCCTTGTTTGAAAAATACAAAATAACTACAAACAAACAACAACCTTAACTTCACCTGCACCACACATGTTCTATCGAGTGGAAACTCTTCAGATTAAACAAGTTAGATGTTCCCACCGCTAGTTAGAATGACTCCGTCACGTTTTGCAGCATAAAGAGACCCGAGTAGGACTCGCTGCAGAAGAAGCCTGCAGTTTAACAAAACCGAACTACGTCCACACCGATGAATTACCTTCCCATCCATCCATCCATCCATCCATTTTCGTCCGCTTATCCGGGGTCGGGTCGCGGGGGTAGCAGCCTAAATAGGGAGGCCCAGACTTCCCTCTCCCCAGCCACTTGGAGCAGCTCCTCTGGGGGAATCCCAAGGCGTTCCCAGGCCAGCCGAGAAACATAGTCCCTCCAGCGCGTCCTGGGTCTTCCTCTGGGTCTCCTCCCGGTGGGACATGCCCGGAACACCTCCAGTAGAGGTGTCGTTTCTTTGCCCGAGCCCGACCCTACCCGAGCCCTACCCGACTTCGGGTCGGGTCGGGCCATATTTTTGCGTTTGATTGGCGGGCCGGGTCGGGCTCGGGCTTTGATGTGGTTTTTTTAATCATACAGCACAAACAAAACTAAATAAAAATGCACACAATATAAAATTGTTTTAATCTGCTTGTAAAGAATATAAGGCAGTAAGTTTATTGATGAGGAAATAATTAATAGAGTGAATTTAGATGGTGAAAACCGCAGCGCACTGAGCGCAGCCACTAAATTGGCAACTCAGCCAGAGAGCAGGCGCGCCTGGACAGCGTCTCCCCCGACATGCTGGACTTTTTAGTGACATTTCTCGAACCATTTTACCGTGCACAGAGAGAACTGGAGGGTGACAAATATCCCACCATCAACCTGGTTTGTCTCTGGAATGAGAAACTGAAGCAACACTGCCAGTCCTCACACACAGACTCTCCGCAGCAGGCGTTTCTGCGCCGCACATGCAGAAGTGCTGGAGCGCAAAATTATTATCCACGACTTGCACAGAGTTGCATTATTTCTGTGGCCTAACTTTAACAAGCTCAAAATGATGTCACCAGCTGACGTGCGTCAGGTGCACGCTCACGTCCGCACACTGCTCTCATCTGCGGCGGAACAAGTAGCCGCATTCCTGACATTCCTGAAGCTTCAAAAGTCACCGCGAGCAGCGCGCTCACACCTCCTCCATCAAAACACAGAAGAACAACATCAAGTTCTTTTGCTGAGTGGGAGAACGCAGTAAAAGCTTAAACGTAGTGTTTTTTTTTTTTTTTTTTGTTTTTAATCGGGTAGGGTCGGGTCGGGCGGTGATTTCTAGGAAATCAGCGGGCTCCCTCGGGCTTGGGTAATTAAACTAAGGGCTCGGGTAGGGTAGGGCCGTGGATTTCCGGCCCGATGACAGCTCTACTCCCAGGGAGGCGTCCAGGAGGCATCCTAACCAGATGCCCGAGCCACCTCAACTGGCTCCTCTCGATGTGGAGAAGCAGCGGCTCTACTCCGAGTCCCTCCCGGATGACTGAGCTTCTCACCCTATCTCTAAGGGAGAGTCCAGACACCCTGCGGAGAAAACTCATTTCAGCCGCTTGTATCCGAGATCTCGTTCTTTCGGTCACAACCCAAAGCTCATGACCATAGATGAGGGTAGGAACTAGGGGTGTAACGAGATCTCGTTGTACGAGATCTCGCGATATTAAACTCCCGCGATATCTCTCGTTGAGAGGTAACGTTGTCTCGCGAGTCGCTAATGCTAATGCTAGCAGAGCCCCTAGCAAGTCAGCGTCACGGACAGCATGGCTTCGCCGGATGAAGTTGCTATAGAAGACGCCCCAACTACTGATGGAGGGTCCCGGTGCCGCAGACGCCTCTACATTGATGGAGGGTCCCGGCGCTGCCGACGCTGCCCCGAATGTAAAGACACGCGTGTAAACACCGGTGTGACCGGTGTTGCCAGATAAGCACTCTTTACCCGCAAAAGTCAGAAGGAAAATCGCGGTGAACCGCCCAATCTGGCAACACTGGTGAGTGACGGCTGCAGATTCAGTGCTGATGCGGATATTTATGTTCAATTTTTGGAAAGTCCTGCGTGAATATCTATTTTTTTAAACAAAGTTGAACGTTCTAAGGTCTAAGGAGATTCAATCAGTAAAATGAAGACATCAGTTGAGTTTGTAATACATGTTAAAACAGAATAAAAGCCTTTTTGCGGCATAAAACCGATCTTTGAAGTTTTCTTGAACTAACATTAAAATCTCGTCTCGTTCCCGCGAGCTCTGTAATTTGTCTCGTCTCGTCTCGAGAGTTTTGTGTATCGTTACACCCCTATTAGGAACGTAGATCGATCGGTAAATTTAGAGCTTTGCCTTTCGACTCAGCTCTCTCTTCACCATGACAGACCGGTACAGCGCCCGCTTCACTGCGGATGCTGCACCTATCCGCCTATCCACACCTTCCCAACAACTTTGATTTTATCATCTTTTAAAACATATACAGTAAATAGTTTTAGAAATGTTTATGGTGATATCAAGTCAACACAATCCTGTTTCTTGATTTACAACTCAGCTCCTTCACACTAGTTCTAAATGAAGGTTTTACAAACATTTACATTCCCTTCAGGGTTAATAACTTTTAAAACAAATTTTAATTGAATATTTGGGGGTAATTTTTTTTTTGTTTTATACATGACTTGTAAAATACTATGTTCAACCAAATCATAACATTTTAATAATTTCAACTGATGAAATAATATATTTGTTGGGTGACCATAGCACTTCCTACTAATAATTCTTATAGCTCTTTTTTGTCAAATAAAATCAGGGTTTGTAATAGTTTTGCATGCTTTTCCCCAAACTTCAATACAATAGATTAAATATGGAACAATCATTACATTATACAATATATTCAAAACTTTGTCATTCAAAAACTATTTTACTTTATACAGAAATGCAATTGATTTTGTTATTTTTATTCTTAAGTAATTTACATGAGATTTCTATGTCAGCTTCTTATAAATAACAACACCCAAAAGTTTTATTTAATTAACTATGATAGATAGATAGATAAACTTTATTACAGACTCAGAGTCCAACCTAGATAAGAGACAACAACCATGATAAAATAAAATACAAAATACAAATAAAAAATTACAAAAAATTATAAAATAAAGTAAAATAAAAAGAACAATAGAAAAAGTACCTAACCGTTCAGGAGGCAATCATACCAATGTCTCCAAAGCACAGATGAATATTTCACTGCACTATATTTGACATTAGTCAACAGTAGAATAATTCTATTATTAGACTTATGTAAACGACAAATAAATTTATACATAAAATTTCTTAAAACAGCCATCAAAGTGTTGACGCGAGCAGATACAAACAGTTCACTGGCACTGGTCCATCTGGGCTTATTTAAAAGAAGTCTTAGTGCGTCATTATAAGCCACCTTCAATCTATGAAGACTGGCTTTTTTAAAATTGCACCACAAATGTGCCGTATATAGTGATGAACAATATGATCTAAATAAGTTAATTTTCACTTCATCAATGCTATGAATTTCAATGCTGTAAATTTTAAAGATGTTTAAAGTTAAAACTATTAATATTGACACAGTTGAGAATTTTATGGCAAGAAAGTTCATGCTCAATAATCCAGGTACCAAATCCAATAATTCTCAGTCAGGTCATCTGGACAGTTTCTTTTTTATAGAAACTGGATGGAGGGTGAAACGTTTCTATAAAAAATAAAGTGTCCAGATGACCCAACTGAGAATTATTGGGTTGAGAAGTTTATGTTTATTTGATGGTGATTTCCATCTTTTTGGAGGCTAAATACAAATACAAGGTGAACATTAATTTATTTGTATAGTTTATAGTTTTTTTTAGGCTTTTATACTGTTTATATTGATATCGAATTATATCGTTATAGACCAAAATTAAGAACTATATCGTGATAAAAATTTTGGCCATATCGTCCAGCCCTAGTCTCAATCATCTCACCCAGTTCTCTGTCAGCAACCTCCTGGAGAGCTAAGGGAAGGCGGCGAGGACGCACTTTAATAGGACGAGCATCCCCAGTGTCAATGGTGTGCTCCACCAAGAGTGTCAGACCCACTTCGCTCTCTTTAAGAGCAAAAGTGTCCTTAAACTCCAACAGCACCTGCCATAGGTTTTGCTGCTGCTGATGAGTCAGCCCCTCACAGTTCTTGGACCAGATTTCTCTCACTGCAGACAGCCTCTCCTCCTCTTCAGTTTGATGTTCAGCTGGTGGTAGTGCCAAAGTCTCTGAGGTGTAAGCAGCTACAGCTTCAGGGGTTGGGCATGACGAGGGGGAGACGAGCTGCACGCTCCTCCCTTCAGGCAGTATCAGGACACCCTTGCCTAGGTCAATCACACCACCAATGGCTCGTAGAAAGTCCAACCCGAGGATGCATGTGTCCTGCACATCTGCCACCCAGGCAGCATAAGGCACAGCGAGATCTCCCACCTTAAAATGGAACACTCCCCTCCATCTTGGAGTAAACGGAGCTTATTTATATAGCGCTTTCCAGCCCCCTGTGAGGAGCCCCAAAGCGCTTTACAATACCAGCCATCCACCCATTCATTCAGACATTCATACACCGGTAGTGGTAGCCTGCCTTGCAAGGCGCCATCCAGACCTACCGGGAGCAACTCTGGGTTAAGTGTCTTGCCCAGGGACACAACGAAACATGGTGTGCCTCTTATGGGGGCCAGGTCGCCAGTCACTATCTTAAATTGCACATCAGTTGCCTGCACAGTAGCTCCAGTAGGGATGATGTCAGGTCTAACAAGTGTTGCGTTGGATCCTGTGTCCAGGTGTGCTGTACAAGGCACCCCGGCGACCACCACTGGAATGTGGCAAAAGTTGCCCACTTGTGTCCAGCCCACAGTAATGATGGTGCCTGGTGGAGATGGTGCTAGACTGGGGTTGTTGGTCTCACAGGCCCGTGCACTCCCACCTACATGGACCCTTGGGCGTTTTCCGGCACAGCTGCAAACCTGGGACATTGCCTGATGAGGTGGCCTGTTTGCCCACAGCCCCAGCAGCTCTGCGGTCGACGGCGTGGGTCAACTTGGGGAGCAGATGACTGAAGAGCAGCGGTCTGCGTCGTACTGAGTGGTCCCCTTGTCCTCCCCAGCTGCTCGACCGGAGCTGACAGTACTCTCACTATTGGTGCGTCCTCAGCTCCACCAATGGATCCTGTCAGCATCTCCCTTTCCAGCGCTAACTCTAGGGCTGCCCCAAGCGTTTCTGGATGTGCCAGCTGTGTCTGTATTCTGAGTTCTTTGGGACTGAGGGCCTGCAGGAACTGATCACGAGCGAGCTCTGCCTGCACTGCAGGTGGCATGTTGTCATAAGCCCTCCTGCAGAGACACTCAATGTCATGGGCCAGAATACGGAGGGGCTCCGCAGGCTGTCTGCGTCTATTGTGAAACTCTGATCGCAGCAGCACAGGCTGGTTATACTGTCCAAATCGTCTCTGTAGTGTCCCAACTAGAGCAGCATAGTCTCTCCTCTCCTCCTTGCTCAGCAGCAGTAAACAGGCAGCTGCATCCTCACACAGGCACAAAGCTAGTTGCAGTGCTTTATTCTCCTCATCCCAGCCAGCAGCTGCAGCTAACAGTTCAAACTGAGCAATAAACACCTCCCATGGCGTCTTTCCATTGAACTTTGGCGTTTTTATGTTTGCCGCTACTTCTCGCCACTGGGCGCCGCCATCTTTGTTTACATCACGTGATGGTGCGTTACCGCAGTCGAGGCGGGAAAATTTCTCGTGTCTAGCCAAACCTGGCGAGAATCCAGCCTCTGCAGACATTTGCAACGCCGTGTCTCTCATGGTGTAGTTACACCGAACAGCTTTTCAACCTCCAAAAAGCTCGTCACGCACGCAAGTGGACGCACTTGTGAATGCAGCGTGTGCAGACCTGAACGCCAGAACGCGAAACAGCTGCTGGGTGTGTGGGAGGAGCTTACCGGTATACAGAGTCCTGCGCACAGAGTCCTGGGCACTCCGCCAGGCGAGGAGCTTTTTATTTCCGTCTCTGTGGAGCAGACTTGACTGGTCGTGAAGGACTTGTCGCGAACACACAGCTACAATGAGTTTCTCTTCCATAGTACACGACCTCGCGGGTCTTTTCTGTGTCCCACAAACAATACGTCACATAGTGCGCGCGCACCCTCGTTTCCGCGTCACATAGGGACTCTCCCCGTCTCTTCTCCTCCTCTCTTCTCCCCCTCTCTTCTCCACCCGACTCTCCCTGATTGGTTGACACACCAACCAATCAGGGAGAGTTGAGCGGCGTTTGAAAGTTTGAACCGCGAAATCTTCAGCATGTTGAATGCGCGGTTTGGAGGCTGAAGCCGGTTCACGTGCACGGAAAAACGCTTCCCAGCACGCTCAACACGCACGCGACGTGACGCCCGACGCCAAGACGTGGCTGGAAGCGCGTCCACCATTGACTTTACATGTAAACTGGACGCTCCTGCTGCCAAAACGCTGTTCGGTGTGACTACACCATGCAGCCGGGCTTCCATCCCCAGCTCCTCCCATTTAATCTTGTCCGCCCACATCACTCTCCACCTGCAGTTTGCTCCGCCGCGCGCTTCAGAGGCAGCTAGTTTCACTTCTGACACCAATGTAACGTTGTCGCGGTCACTCAAGCACCAGACGTTCTTCTTCAGCCAACGCTTTATTCAGGAACATACGTAAACTCAGAGTCACTGTTTGGCAGTGACCCACGCCAGAACTCCTCAGCTTCACAACAGGTGCTTCCAGCATCAGAACAGAACCGCCAACCTCTCACAAACCCCGCCCCATCTCATTTCCCAACAACCCCTGCATCATAAACAGGACATGTCACAGGGTATATGCAGGAATAATGAAGTTAATTTCAATACCTTTTCAAGACTTTTTAAATACCTTCCAAAATAAATTCAAGACTTTATCGTCACTTTGTTTTATTAAGCAACAAATCTTTGATTTACAAAACTGCTGTTGTTTTCAATTAAATCTGTGAATCTCAAACCTACAACAGAACTGAGATACAGTGGAAAGAAAAAAGTTCAAAAGAAGAAACTGAACCACGACTAGGTTTAAGAAAATATAGCTTAGGTTACAACAAGACTCGTAGCTATTTTAAAGTAACTTGGTTGAACAATGGCGACTAAGAAATAAACACGGTTATTCTCGGCGACAGGCCTCAGCCATTCTTGAAAATCAGGCATCTCCAACCAGGAGTCGAAAACTTGCATTTACCCATTGTTCTCACGGTCTCGCGGCAACTTATTCGAACACACAGACTCAACTTGGAGATAAAGCAGCCGCGCATGCGCACAAGATAGGCCTATAAAGGCTGTTGTAACCTGACACTCTAAATTTGTGCGAAGCAGTTTCCGAATCCTCCACGGTGAGGAAAACAAATATTAGTCATACATACTTTTTGCTGTCAAATTATTTAAAGCTAGAATAACAGCAAAAAAATAATAATACCACATCAAATCGCTTTCAAGACTTTTTAATACTTTTCAAGACCCTTAATTTTCCCAAAATTGATTTATCAACTTTTAATAACTTTCAAGACCCTGCATATACTCTGTGTCAAACCTTAGAACCAGTAACAGTGTAACAGGAATAATTAACACTAACATGACTCTTCAAGGATCATTACAGTATTATGGTTCGCACCCGTACTGACGCCACAAAGCTGTGAGTGCCTGTTAGACGCTATTCAACAATAGAGTGACTATAGTGCATACTTGTTATTGTTTGGTTATGACGGGTGTACGATAATTTCCCTCAAAATACAATAATTTTATGTCTCTAATACGATAATCCTACATTTCTCACCTGGCAACACTGCACGAGGTGTCCTTTTCTTTTTCAAGGAGTTGGCAACCCTAACCTCAGGAATGTATTATTTATAAAAAATTTAAAAAGCTTGAAAATCTCGAATATGGTCATTATCATCGAAGATAAATTTGGTTTAAACAACATAATTTATCCTTCACACAATAACTTCAATTAAACTGTAGGTTAGTGACACTTTGTGTGCGGAGTGTAAAAATACAAACCAAATGTGTTCAGTTGCTTTTTGGTGAAGACAACAGGATGGTTTCTGTCAAAAAGCTGCGACGCTGCTGCCTCCTGCTGCTGTTTCCACATCTTTCTTAGTCAAAACGGTCTCTTTTTACACGTCCTGATCACATGAATGACAACTCGTACTTCTGGCAACAATCAAGTACAATCAAGCACGTCTTTTCTTTGAACGTTTCTTCTTCGTGGCTAATAATTAATTGCCGCGGTGTGGCCGTGTCTGGTGCGCATTGTGACCCCTGCTGTTCAGAGGGTGAACTGCAGCCACTATCACTACTGTCCAACTCTAAAATTAAAGCAGATAAGGTCAATTTAATTCAGTTCACTTTATTTATACAGCTCCAAGTCATAACATAAGTCATCACAGGGCACTGAACAGAAACATTTATATACATAACAAGTAAGTTAAGACTTTTTATCTGGACATCTGGTTGCCAGGCCGCAGACTGACCAAGTCCTCCGGATGGGGGACGAAAGGTTTCTCACTTAAAGAAACTGGTCCAGATGGCATGATTTAACCATTTTTATTGTTTTGGGTAGTGTTCTTCTCCTCTACCAGAGAAGTAAATTCTACACATGAACATGCATCTTCCTCTCAATAGAGTAATTTTGTTACTGATACTGTATTAAAAATTATTTTTTCTTAACAACCAAAGTAGAGGAAGTTTAATTTTAAATCATTCATAGAAAAAACCTTTTCTAAAATATAACACAAATTTAAACGTTTATTGCTCTTTTTTTTTTGCACATAATTGTCTTGCATCTCTTTAAGGACTGTGCACACACACATACACACAAATTAAACAAAAGAGAAAAGCCAAAGAGGAGATATAAAGATGCATTAAAAGAGGACATGAAGTTAGTTGGAGTGAGGACAGAAGATGCAGAGGACACAGTGAAACTGATGAAGATGACCAGTCGTGGCAACCCCTGGAAAGCGGACAGCAGAAATAAAAAGAAAACTAACTTTACAGCAACATCCTTTCAGATTTTTTACTGCACTACCGTATAAGCACATGTGTATCAAGTATGTCCATAATTGCACGTGTTGCATAACATGTATGTAAACATGAGATATTAGGTACCAGTAAGTACAGTACAGAAGAGCTATGACCGTAAGTCATCAGTACATACATACCCAAGAACCAAGTAACCCTGTAAGTACCAGATGCCTGCCCAGTAAATACCTGGTAAGTACTGTACATGGTAAGTACAAGTATTTGGTTTGGACTGTAAGTGCAAGGTACATACTAAAGAAGTGTGTATTGTAGCAGTATGGAAATATACTCGGCTAGAGAAACGCCACTTCCTGGTAAACGAGGTGCAGAATATAAAAGGAGGTGGTAATGCTCATTCTGGCACCTTTTTTCCTGCTGCTCCCACTACGTGACTTGCAACCTGTGGGGTTTGGTTGTGGCTGAGCAGCTGATCGTGTTGTGCTGCTGTTCTGGCCCTCGTGGGGTAGGTGTCCTCTTTTGTTGCACTAGTTGATCTTTATAGAGTGCTCATCTTAATGTGGTCACAGGTGAACACCAAGCTTGCTGCTTCCTCCTCCTCCTCCTGTGTGTGTGTGTGTGTGCATGTGTGTGTCAGCAGGTGAGTAGTTGAGTCCCAATTCATTGTCAGCTTCAAATTTACTGCTGTTAGTGATTATTTGACTGAATTTTATAGGTCCTTTGTTGGAGTTGGGACCACTGCTGCTTTGTCTCTATGGAAGATCACTGCTGTTTTGTCTCCACTGAGATTACCATTGGTCTGGCTTCATGGAGGACCACTGCTGTTTGGGTTCTCCAGATTACTGCAGCACTTGATTATCTTCAGATGCCTGTGGCTGCTTCATTGGACTTCTCAACAATGAATTGTGTGGGGCGTGGTCCCTGGAATACTGTATTTCCAGAAAGCCTTGTCAGTGAACACATCCGCTGCCGTTGCCAGCTGAAAATCTACAGTGCAAAGAGGAAGCCATTTCTAAGCAAGCTCCACAAGCTCAGAAGTTTTCACTAGGACTGAAAGATTTTGGAAAATAATCTAATTGCAATTTTTTTTCTATAAATTGCAATTGCGATTTAAAACGCAATTTTTTAAATAGTATTTTTCAACAAACAGAAGCAATGAATCAATCTGTTTTATAATAAACAATGTCAGATTGATTTAAAGCAGAGATTACAATAAAGTAAACAAATCTATGCCTTTTCTTTCCACCATTTCTATTTTTTCTTGTTTCCATACATCCATCCATTTTCTTCCGCTTATCCGGGGTCGGGTCGCGGGGGTAGCAGCCTAAGTAGGGAGGCCCAGACTTCCCTCTCCCCAGCCACTTGGAGCAGCTCCTCTGGGGGAATCCCAAGGCGTTCCCAGGCCAGCCGAGAAACATAGTCCCTCCAGCGTGTCCTGGGTCTTCCTCTGGGTCTCCTCCCGGTGGGACATGCCCGGAACACCTCACCAGGGAGGCGTCCGCTTGTATCCGAGATCTCGTTCTTTCGGTCATAACCCAAAGCTCATGACCATAGATGAGGGTGGGAACGTAGATCGATCGGTAAATTGAGAGCTTTGCCTTTTGACTCAGCTCTCTCTTCACCACGACAGACCGGTACAGCGCCCGCTTCACTGCGGACGCTGCACCTATCCGCCTATCGATCTCACGCTCCAGTTTTCCCTCATTCGTGAACAAGATCCCGAGATACTTAAACTCCTCCACTTGGGGCAGGACCTCCTCCCCGACCCGGAGAGGGCATGCTACCCTTTTCCGGCTCAAGACCATGGCCTCGGATTTGGAGGAACTGATCCTCATCCCGGCCGCATCACACTCGGCTGCAAACCGCTCCAGTGAAAGTTGTAAATCACGAACTGATGAAGCCAGTAGGACCACATCATCTGCAAAAAACAGAGAAGCGATTCAAGCGACCATTTAATTGTTCTGTTGACCTTTTATTAATCTGCATTTGATTTTAAAAAAAAACTGTTTGAATTTGGGAATTTTTATTTTATTTTGGAGAAATAACGCCACAAGCGGCGTGACAGAAAACAGAAGCGGGGTAAGCGCGGAGGCATCGGAGCTAGGCTAGCAGCTAGCCCACACAAGCCGGCTATTCCATCCATGGTTTTGGCTAACGTGCGCTCCTTGGACAACAAATTGGATTATATTCGCCTGCTACGAACGACACAAAAGACTGTGAGAGACTGCTGTGTGTTTGTATTCACGGAAACGTGGCTTAACAACAACGTTCCGGACCATGCTGTTCAGCTAGGGGAGCTAACATGCTACAGAGCGGACCGAACCCTCGAGGGAGGTAAGACAAGGGGAGGGGGGCTCTGTGTTTACATCAACAAAGCATGGTGCCTGGATGCTGCTGTGGTCTACAAACACTGCTCACATTTAGTGGAGTTCATGACTATTAAATGCAGACCGTTCTATTTACCGAGGGAGTTTACAGCTGTTTTGATTGTTGCTGTATATATTCCTCCAAGCTCCAACAGCAAAGTTAGAAGTGAGGCTTTGAATGAACTATATCTGCACATCAGTGAGCAACAAACAGCCCATCCTGATGCTTTTCTCATCACGGCTGGTGATTTCAACAAAGCAGATTTAAAGAGTGTATTTCCAAAAACATACAGAAACATAAACTTTGCAACAAGAGGAAACAACACACTGGACCAAGTTTACACCACCATGAAAAATGCCTACAGAGCCCTCCCCCTCCCCCACATTGGTGCTTCTGACCATATCTGTGTTATGCTAAAGCCAGCATACAGGCCGCTGGTGAAAGTCACAAAACCAGTCCGCAAGCAGATACGAGTGTGGCCAGAGGGGTCTTCAGAGGCACTCCAGGACTGTTTTGACACCACAGATTGGGGTATGTTCAAAGAAGCTGCTACCACAAACAACAACACATGTCTCCAGGAGTACTCAGACACTGTATGTTCATACATCACCAAGTGCATTGATGATGTAACCAACCTTAAAACCATCACTGTTCGGGCTAATCAGAAGCCATGGTTGACAGCAGAGGTTTACAGACTCCTGAAAGCCAGGAATGCTGCCTTCAAAGCGGGAGATCAGGTGGGCCTGAGGGCAGCCAGAAAGAACCTGACCTGGGGCATCAGAAAGGCCAAGAAGCAGTATTCCAGGAAAATAGCTCACCGTTTCAAGGACAGCAAGGATACACGGAGTCTGTGGCAGGGAATACAGACCATCACAAACTACAAACCATCCCCCCAGACCTGTGACAGCTCAACCTCTACGCTGAATGAACTGAATGAGTTCTTTGCTCGGTTTGAGGCAAGTAACAGCACACCTGCACATAAACTCCCCCCCTCTCCTGATGGCCAGGTGCTGGCGCTGTCCTCAGACAGCGTAAGGCGATCATTCATCAAGATTAACGCCCGGAAGGCCTCTGGTCCTGACAACATACCTGGTCGTGTGCTGAAGGACTGTGCAGGGGAACTCGCAGCGGTCTTCACGGACATCTTTAACATCTCACTGAGCCAGGCCATCGTCCCCACCTGTTTCAAAGCCACCACCATCATCCCTGTCCCAAAGAAGGCAACGCCCGCATGCCTCAATGACTATCGCCCAGTAGCACTCACCCCCATCCTGATGAAGTGCTTTGAACGGCTAGTCATGAAAAGCATCACATCTGTCCTCCCTGCCTCCCTGGATCCCTTCCAATTTGCATACCGACCTAATCGCTCAACCGACGATGCCATCTCCTCTGCCCTCCACACAGCTCTCACACATCTGGACACGAAGGACTCTTATGTTAGAATGCTGTTCATCGACTTCAGCTCGGCATTCAACACCATCATCCCCCAACAGCTCATCCTTAAACTGGACAGTCTGGGGCTGAACACCTCAATGTGTAACTGGCTGCTAGACTTCCTGACCGGGAGACCACAGACAGTACGGGTCGGGAGTAACACATCTAGCACCATCACATTGAACACAGGGGCCCCACAAGGATGTGTGCTGAGCCCCCTTCTATTCACCCTGCTAACACACGACTGCACACCATCGTACAGCTCCAACCACTTCATCAAGTTTGCGGACGACACAACAGTGGTAGGTCTCATCAGCAACAACGATGAGACGGACTACAGGAACGAGGTGAGCCGCTTGGCCTTGTGGTGCGGACACAACAATCTCACTCTCAACGTGGAGAAGACAAAGGAGATTGTTGTGGACTTCAGGAAGAGGGATGCACAACATGCCCCTCTGACCATCAACAGCACCGCAGTGGAGAGAGTGGACAGCACCAAGTTCCTGGGAGTGCACGTCTCGAAGGACCTGTCCTGGAGCAGGAACACTGCAGCACTGGCCAAGAAGGCTCACCAGCGCCTCTACTTTCTCCGCAAGCTGAAAAGGGCTGGAGCTTCAACCCCCATCATGTGCACCTTCTACAGGGGTGCCATAGAAAGTGTCCTGACCAGCTGCATCACGGTGTGGTTTGGTGCATGTACTGCATCATGCCGCAAGAGCCTCCAGCGCATCGTGAGAGCAGCTGAGAAGATCGTCGGCACCTCCTTGCCCTCACTGCAGGACTTACACAGCAAACGCCTCACTCGGAAAGCCCACTGCATGGCAGGTGATCCCACACACCCACTACACAGCCGCTTTAGACTGCTGCCATCAGGGAGGAGACTGAGGAGTCTCCAGGCTCGAACCAGCAGACTGAGAGACAGCTCTGTTCATCAGGCAGTCAGAATGCTAAACACTCTGCCTGCTCTGCCTCCCCTCCCATTTGAACTGCCTTAACACAAAAAACTTTCTCACACATTACCACTCAACACAAAGTTTTTAACACTGGACTCTGTGTCATCAAACGGGTTATTCACTAAACTCTCGGTCATGTGCTCATTCAGTTTGCACTACTTCTCATATTTGCACTAATGTTTGTATTACATTACTGCCTATAGTCATACTACTGTTTACATTCACTGTTTACATTTATTAATACGGTTTACATTTATTACTACTGTTTTACATTTATTACTACTGTTTACATTTACACTACTTTTATATCTACACTACTGCTGATACATATACAGTATTCTCTGACTAGCCTTATCTAAGGATGCCAAATGTGCCTTATGTGCCTTACTGCATATGCCACTTTGCCTCTATACCAACATCAACTACCTCATACATATACTGTGTACATTAACTCATATGCTGCTGTGCCACTCTTTGCAAATGTCAATGCTAGAACCTTCAGTTTATTTTATAGATATACTTTTTATACTTTTTATACTACTATGAAAAAACTCAGGACAGTATTACACTTTTATTATTTCATTTTATGCTTATGTTCATTGGGTGTTTGGTGTTTTAGGGGTGTTTGGTGTTTCAGTGTTGGTGTAAATTTTCATACTTTTATACATACTACTATGAAAAAACTCAGGACAGTGTTACACTTTTACTATTTTATGCTTATGTTTATTAAATGTTTTAGTGTTTAGTGTTTAGATGGTTACTGTTGCACCGAGGGACTGAGAGAAACGCAATTTCAATCCTGTGTATGTCCTGTACATATTGCAGTTTTGACAATAAAGTTTACTTTGACTTTGACTTTGATCTTGTATGAAATAACGAGTTGTCCCACTCAGAGTATGTTTTGTGAATGACTTTCAGCTGCTATCACATCAAATTTTAGTTCAGTAAGTGAATACTTAGTACAGTAGTTGTATGTTTGCTTGGTTTGATTAGCTGAGGCAGCCATGTAAAAAAAAAAAAAATTTACCCTTTATTTATCCAGGTAGTCTCATTGAGCCACAATAACTCATTTTCAAGAGATACCTGTTTAGGGAGCAGATGGTGGGGGTTGAGGGCCTTGCTTAGGGTGGGGCGAATGCGGGTGGAGGCAGGTGTGGGTGTTTCACCTGCCTCCACCCAAATTTTTTTATGTTGTCGGTACCGGGGCTTGACCCAGCGATCTTCCGATCACAGGCCCATCATCTAACCATTGCGCCACCACTCACCCATTGTAATGTTGGTTGATAACTTGTTGTAAATGTATATCTATATCACATTTAGTAGTTTCACCAGCCAGAGACCGAGACACAGGAGACCATCAGTTTGTAAAACAAGTAAAGCCCCCAGTGTACTCCTGCATATGTCAGTCTGTGGAGGTCCATGCGTACCGGATTAGAGTCGAAGTGGACATCTGCAGGGCAAGTCCGCGCAAAGCTCAATTTTTCTGACTGCGTACGCATACTCAGTGTCACATAATAAACTGCCCGGTGATGGACTGTTTTGTATGCGACACCGATGTACTTTGTATTACATTTCTCTTCTTCATCGCTGATCTGGCTTTTTGTTTTGTTTTTTCCAAGAGGCAAGCGATCTCTTCCTCCTCTGTTGACACCATGACTGAAATGGTGAGAAACAAAGGAATTTGCCACAAGCGAATTAAAATCAGGTCCAGCATGACTGCGGGAGGGTTTGGAGATTTCCTGATGGGCTGGGCTGATGTGTGGACTGTAGGGACAGCACTTCCTGGTTTATTTCTTTTTAGAACTTTTTATTAACAACATATAAACAAAGAATACCGCTGCGGCTGGGGCTGCCAGTTTTGTTTGTTTGTTTGTTTGTTTGTTTGTTGTTGTTGTTTTTTTTTGGGGGGGGGGTTGTTTGCGACCAGTCAATCAATCTAGTAGGCGTGTCAGCAAATGACCAATCGGTGACCTCAATTCGTCCCAAAGATAAACGCCTTTTGTCTGTGGAGCTGACAGCAGCTGCTCAGGGTGGATGCTTGAGCATGAAGTCGCAACCATCTGCGCACAGTGCGTACAGTTTCTGTGCGGCTGACAGGACACACGAGTATACTGGAGTCTTAAGTGTTTCATTTTCAATAATGGACACACACATGAGGGAGCTGCAGGAGATTGAAGAAATGGTGACTGTTTGACTTGTGAGAACATAGCGCTTTCTGTCCAGAGAATGTTAGCTGCTTACTTGATGTCTTTACTTCTAACAGGTTTGGAGGAGGATACCGGAAGATTCCAGGATGATGGAGAACACCAGGTGAAGAAGTCAGAGGAGGCAGTTTTAAGAGAGTGTCAGCATGGACCTTAAGGCTGGCGGGGAAGATGTTCAAATGATGGTTATGGTCCTTGTTTGTAGATAACTGCTCTGGAGGAGTGTTCCAGGGAGGACTCAGAATTACAGATACCAGTGGAGAACTCAAGGCTGGTCAAGAAGATGAGGAATAACTGGTAACAGGAGACCATACACAAGAGAGCACCAGCAAGTTTAGCACAAGGAGTCTAAAAGACACTAGGGCTGGACAAGGTAACTTTAATGGGACAATGTTCCATTGGAGACTTTCTTCTTCTTCCGTTGATTTATTGGCAGATTGCAAACAACTTTAGGTGCATACCGCCACCTACTGAGCATGAGTGTGCAGCCCATGGCCTCTATCCCTAAATTCTACTTTTTATGTTGATGTTTTGTAAAAACATGAATAAAGCTTTTCTTACATATTTTGTCTTCCCTGTATCACCTTCATTTCCTAATATTCCTTCTAGATTCCAACCTCTTCCTGCCTTTTTAACTTTCCTCATCAGTTTCTCCTGTTCCTCTGAATAGTAAATGCATTTCATCAATACAGTATATGATTGACACTTTCTATTTCTCCACATTTATTATCAGGTCTTTTCCCCATCGTGTACATAGTATCATTGAGATATCAATCTGAAAATAATTATCTCCTCTCTCCTTCTTTCTTCTTTAATATGTTTTATTGTAACCAATTTCTGTATCCAATAAAATCTTCTTCCTTTGTTATCCTCGGTCCAACTTTTTTGCCAGTTTTCTATCTCTTGTTTTTTGATCATCGATTTGCCCCCCTCTCCTTTCCCTAATGGGATGTTAACAATTGTTTCTTTCTTCAGCGCCAATTTGGCAAGATCATCCGCCCTTTCGTTCCCCTCCACCCCTTCATGCGCTGGGACCCAACAAAAATGAACGTCAATTCCTCCTCTATTCAACCTAAATAAAGCATGTTGTACAGGTATTTCTAATGTGAGATCTTTCCTATTGTTCATTGGAGACTTGAAGATCCAAGCTGCCTTAAGTACTGCAGATCCTCGTCAGTAAATGGGAAACAGTTGGATGGCCATAAGATGGTGGCGCGTGCAAACGCCGCGGCTTCTCTCTCTCCCGGCAACACAGTGTTTTCGTCTTCTTTGTCCTGCATGCCACAATGTGCCGGCACGTCTTCGTCATGTCTACGTGTTCAAGAACGCAAGTATAGCCGTGAGTTCCTGCTTGATGTCGGAAAAACCGCTCATTTGGAAATAAACAGCGAGCTCGAGGAGAAGCTACGTGACTGCGGCCTGCTCTGGAAGCCAGCACCGAGCCTCCCTTCATCGCGCCCGCAGTGGAAGCGCCACAAGCGGCGTGACAGGAAGCAGAAGCGGGGTAAGCGCGGAGGTATCGGAGCTAGGCTAGCAGCTAGCCCACACAAGCCGGCTATTCCATCCATGGTTTTGGCTAACGTACGCTCCTTGGACAACAAATTGGATTATATACGCCTGCTACGAATGACACAAAAGACTGTGAGAGACTGTTGTGTGTTTGTATTCACGGAAACGTGGCTTAACAACAACGTTCCGGACCATGCTATACAGCTTGAGCGGCTAACATGCTACAGAGCGGACCGTGCTCTCATCGAGGGAGGTAAGACATGCGGAGGGGGGCTCTGTGTTTACATCAGCAACGCATGGTGTCTGGATGCTGCTGTGGTCTACAAACACACTGCTCACCTTTAGTGGAGTTTATGACTATTAAATGCAGACCGTTCTATTTACCGAGGGAATTTACAGCTGTTATGATCGTTGCTGTATATATTCCTCCAAGCTCCAACAGCAAAGTTAGAGGTGAGGCACTGAATGAACTATATCTGCACATCAGTGAGCAGCAAACAGCCCACCCTGATGCTTTTTTCATCATGGCTGGTGATTTCAACCAAGCAGATCTAAAGAATGTATTTCCAAAAACACACAGAAACATAAACTTCCCAACAAGAGGCAGAAATACACTGGACCAAGTTTACACCACCATGAAAGCAGCATACAAGGCCCTCCCCCTCCCCCACATCTGCGCTTCTGATCATATTTGTGTTATGCTAAAGCCAGCATACTATGAGGGGCCGTGTAGGACTTAAACTATTTTCCTCTCTCACACACACATCTATTGCCTCTCATTCACTATAGTATTACTGCACATACACACACATTTTCTGCTTGCCTCTCATGCAGTATAGTGTTATTCTCACACACACACATGTATTGCCTCTCATTCACTATAGTATTACTGCACATACACACACATTTTCTGCTTGCCTCTCATGCAGTATAGTATTATTCTCTCACACACACATGTATTGCCTCTCATTCACTATAGTATTACTGCACATACACACACATTTTCTGCTTGCCTCTCATGCAGTATAGTATTATTCTCTCACACACACATGTATTGCCTCTCATTCACTATAGTATTACTGCACATACACACACATTTTCTGCTTGCCTCTCATGCAGTATAGTATTATTCTCTCACACACACATGTATTGCCTCTCATTCACTATAGTATTACTGCACATACACACACATTTTCTGCTTGCCTCTCATGCAGTATAGTATTATTCTCTCACACACACATGTATTGTCTCTCATTCACTATAGTATTACTGCACATACACACACATTTTCTGCTTGCCTCTCATGCAGTATAGTATTATTCTCTCACACACACATGTATTGTCTCTCATTCACTATAGTATTACTGCACATACACACACATTTTCTGCTTGCCTCTCATGCAGTATAGTATTATTCTCTCACACACACATGTATTGTCTCTCATTCACTATAGTATTACTGCACATACACACACATTTTCTGCTTGCCTCTCATGCAGTATAGTATTATTCTCTCACACACACATGTATTGTCTCTCATTCACTATAGTATTACTGCACATACACACACATTTTCTGCTTGCCTCTCATGCAGTATAGTATTATTCTCTCACACACACATGTATTGTCTCTCATTCACTATAGTATTACTGCACATACACACACATTTTCTGCTTGCCTCTCATGCAGTATAGTATTATTCTCTCACACACACATGTATTGTCTCTCATTCACTATAGTATTACTGCACATACACACACATTTTCTGCTTGCCTCTCATGCAGTATAGTATTATTCTCTCACACACACATGTATTGTCTCTCATTCACTATAGTATTACTGCACATACACACACATTTTCTGCTTGCCTCTCATGCAGTATAGTATTATTCTCTCACACACACATGTATTGTCTCTCATTCACTATAGTATTACTGCACATACACACACATTTTCTGCTTGCCTCTCATGCAGTATAGTATTATTCTCTCACACACACATGTATTGTCTCTCATTCACTATAGTATTACTGCACATACACACACATTTTCTGCTTGCCTCTCATGCAGTATAGTATTATTCTCTCACACACACATGTATTGTCTCTCATTCACTATAGTATTACTGCACATACACACACATTTTCTGCTTGCCTCTCATGCAGTATAGTATTATTCTCTCACACACACATGTATTGTCTCTCATTCACTATAGTATTACTGCACATACACACACATTTTCTGCTTGCCTCTCATGCAGTATAGTATTATTCTCTCACACACACATGTATTGTCTCTCATTCACTATAGTATTACTGCACATACACACACATTTTCTGCTTGCCTCTCATGCAGTATAGTATTATTCTCTCACACACACATGTATTGTCTCTCATTCACTATAGTATTACTGCACATACACACACATTTTCTGCTTGCCTCTCATGCAGTATAGTATTATTCTCTCACACACACATGTATTGTCTCTCATTCACTATAGTATTACTGCACATACACACACATTTTCTGCTTGCCTCTCATGCAGTATAGTATTATTCTCTCACACACACATGTATTGTCTCTCATTCACTATAGTATTACTGCACATACACACACATTTTCTGCTTGCCTCTCATGCAGTATAGTATTATTCTCTCACACACACATGTATTGTCTCTCATTCACTATAGTATTACTGCACATACACACACATTTTCTGCTTGCCTCTCATGCAGTATAGTATTATTCTCTCACACACACATGTATTGTCTCTCATTCACTATAGTATTACTGCACATACACACACATTTTCTGCTTGCCTCTCATGCAGTATAGTATTATTCTCTCACACACACATGTATTGTCTCTCATTCACTATAGTATTACTGCACATACACACACATTTTCTGCTTGCCTCTCATGCAGTATAGTATTATTCTCTCACACACACATGTATTGTCTCTCATTCACTATAGTATTACTGCACATACACACCATTTTCTGCTTATTGCCTCTCACACACACATGTATTGCCTCTCATTCACAATACAGTAGTATTAGGTCACATACACGTTTTTTGTCTCTCTTTGGTCGTGTGTGTGTGTGTGCGCGCATGTGTGTGTGTGCGAGAGAACATACTAGTATGTATAAGAAGGACGTGTGTGTGTGTGTGAGTGCATTTTGTCCCGGAAGAGGCGGGGCATAATTTCAAGATCTGATCGCGCATGCGTGAGAGCTGAGGCGGCAGACTGAGCTGATCGCTTCTTTCGGTCTGGAGAGATCTGGCAACCCTGGCGGCAGCAGCAGCAGGAAGTTACAGCCAAACACCATGAGCTCCAGAGAAGATTCTGACAACATTTTAAATAGTATTTTGTCACCAACGGATGCAACAAGTAGTGGGACGTGCGTCTTAAACGAAAGAGCTCCTGTGAGCGCCCGCAGCGATTCTGTTGATACAGAGTTCTCTCGTGTGCTGGAGCAGCTAGCGGCTAGCTGCTAGCCGAAGTTCAACAGTGTCACCTGGAAATCAAGGTAAACTACTTCTACACAGTAAAGAGTTTGTTTTCTGAATATATAGTGTGCATTTTATTAACCATATCTCAGGAATCCGTGTACGGTTCGTTCTTTGGTTTTTCCGTTTCAGAATAAAATACTGTATACGTTTTGTTGACGTAGTTATACAGGTGTTGTGACGAAAATTGCACCTCTTCGGTAAAATGCACCCGCGTTAAGGAATTAGAGTTTCAGGGCACTTTCAGTACTCCAAAAATACATCCACGTGTGCTTTTCTGTGTACAAAAGTGGAGAGAAAAAAAAGATAAAAATAAAATAGCTGTCTTTTGGTAATTATAAAAAGGGAAGCATGTTATCTGTAATTTGAATGTGTGAGGAAGAAAGGGCCTGGTGTCTTTTTGTGTAGTCTGTACGCCTATGGTTTCAACTGTAAGATGTAACAAGTGTAGTTTTGACAACTACACTTGTATGAAGAACTATAAACTGTATGGCAAAATAGTACCAAAATGACAACAATTAAGTGTACTCTCTTTTTTCCACAGATGAGGAAGGATCATCCAAGCTTCAAAACATCCTTGTATTTGTAACTGGAGCAGATACCACCAGTTGGCTTTTTTCCACCACCAACCATCGAGTTTCTACATGAGGAAGAATGCTCCTCAAAATGAATGCTTCCCATGGCAAACACCTGTATACTGTAAACTGCTTGAAACTCCCGCTCCTAACATCGTATGAGGTGTTTAAGGAAAACATGGACTTTGCTTTAGGGAACACACAGGGATTTGGGAGAACATGAGAGGTTTCTGCTCGAATGAAATACACTTAAAGTGTATAGTTGTGTAAATAAAGCTTAGAAACTATGCAAACCTTGCTAAGGCTGGTCCTGTTTAGCAAAGTGTTTTGGTTCAAAAGTTGTTACATTGTAAAATAATGTGCAAGTATGCTGGTGAAGATTCTCAGTCGTCCAGGACATGATGAATCAAAAAAGGCTTTCAATACAAGATCAACTGGACTTTATTTGTAACAGAAGACGTTTCGCTCATCATCCGATGAGCTTTCTCAATTACCAGAGAATGGCTGAACATGAAAAGAGTACCACTTTATAGATTGCTAATACATAGTTTGTAGAAATGTTATTAAATCCTATATAAACACTTTCTAACTCATTAACTACTTATTATGCTTTATTTAAAGGTGATTGAGACTAAATTTACCAGTTTTTTTTATTTTACAATAGTGAGCCAAATCTGTTCACCTATATTCATCTAATTGTTATATTAACACATTTCAGACTAAGTTACTACTTTGTAAGCGCAATGATCCTAAAATAAGTTTTACAAATGCTTATTGTGTTTACAATGTAGTAACTTAGTCTGAAATGTTTAATATAACTCTAGAAATAGAAATTAGGATATATTTGGCAAGAAAATTGTCAGTTTTGTCTGTAATGCATAACAAGCAGTCATTAATGATTTATAATAATAATTCAATTTATAACGCACTTTTCATTACTGAAAATCTCAAAGTGCTACACATATTCACACATTTAAAAAGGGCCTTCTCCTATTCCGCTCCTGCTTCATGGAATATCTTACAAAAAGATCTGAAGCTCTCGACCTTGACTTCTCTAAATGGTTTTCAGAATCTGTTGGAATCCTGGCAAAAACCAATGCAGATTTGTTCCTGTCTTTGATTTTATACATCTACCTTATAATGTTTTGCTAGTTTTTTGATACTTTGTTTAAAAAAAAATTTTTTTCTCTTTTGTTTTCTGTTGTTTATTGTTTGTTTGTTTATTGTTTAAGGAAATTCTACCACTGCTGTTCATTGTTCTTTAGTTTTAGCAGGTCGCTTTCGCAAATGAGCCCATGAGGTTCAAAAGATTTACCTGACTAAATAAAGGTTGAATGAATGAATGAATATATTGAATGCTACACACATTCATAAACCGGTGGCGGCAGACTACCATGCAAGGTGCTTTCCAGTCCTACCGGGAGCAACTCGGGGTTAAGTGTCTTGCCCAAGGACACAACGACACATGGTGCGGGTCCCGGGAGTCGAACCGCCAACTTTCCGATCGGGAGACGACTGCCCTTACCACTACGCCACGGCCGCCCAAAGATTTATAAATTGTTTACAGATGTTTAATACCTTTATAAGCTATTTACTTTTACCTGTATAAGGGGAACCTCAGTTTAAAGTGGAACCATTAAAAAGTATTGAGCTACTTTAAGTTATTCATTCATTCAACCTTTATTTATACAGGCTATCCTCGTTGAGCCACGAGGACTCATTTACAAGAGGGACCTGTCTCACTCACACCTAGGGTCAATTTAGAGTTACCAATCAACCTAACATGC
>JBBPBX010002157.1:60784-74887 GCA_038048925.1 Garcialebias charrua | reverse complement strand
AAAAAATATAAATTTATAAACAAAGGGTGATTGGAAAGAAAAAAAGACTCATTTATTTAAAAAATAATAAAAATCAAATAAATAATCGAAATCAGTGAGAAAGAGTAAAAATAGAAGAATCGTCTCACCTCTTGGAATTTTTGAAGACATTTTTTCTTCTTCACATAAAAGATGATACCAACAAAAATAAAGACACCTGTATGAAAAGATGATAAAATATTTAAAAAATTGGGACAGTTCAAAGGTCATTGCAGTTCATCTAATATCAGAAAATAATGATTTAAAGACTTTAAAACTAGAGTTTTAGACTAAGTTCCTCCATGGTGAAGCCGTTCCTTGAAAATAAAATTAAGAACCCTCATGCGATACCACCACGTGCCACACTCAGAGGATTCTCAGCTGCTGCATCAAATTCTAGCTCAATATCTGTAAATTGAACGAGTCATCGCCATTTTTGTGTGATGCATGCTCATCAATCCAGGTAGATAAATTGAACGAGGTTAAGTCAGGTCAGCTCTGAACAGATTCTTCTTTGTTGAAACGTTTACCGTAGTCTTTCATCCAAAACACTTCCTCAGTCTGAAACCCTGTAAGAAACTTGGTCCTATAAATAGCATGATGTCTTGAATGAATGTCCTGATGCATGCTCATTAATCCAGGTAGATAAATTTAATGAAACGTTTAGTCTTTCATCCAAAACACTTTCTCAGTCTGAAACCCTGTAAGAAATAGCATGATGTCTTGAATGAAGCTGGCTCCAAAGTTAATCAATTATAGAGATATATCCAGTGATTATTTCTTGAATTTTCATTACAATCAATCCAGTGGTTGGTTTGAGATTTTTTGCTAACAGATGAAGTTCACTTCAAGGGCATAAACACATTTTTTTAATGTTAAAAAAACGCCTTTCCTTCAACAGTAAATAGTTAAAAACAAATACATCTTTCAATGGATAACAACTAATATTTAACAGAAATAATTTAAACCGTTATTTTTTTTTACTGTTTTATAAACTAAACTACAGTAATAATAATAATAATAATAATGAATTCAATTTATAACGCACTTTTCATTACTGAAAATCTCAAAGTGCTACACACATTGAATGCTACACACATTCATAAACCGGTAGCGGCAGACTACCATGCAAGGTGCTTTTCCAGACCTACCGGGAGCATCTCAGGGTTAAGTGTCTTGCCCAAGGACACAACGACACATGGCATGGGAACCGGGACTCGAACCGCCAACTTTCGGATCGGGGGACGACTGCCATTACCACTATGCCACAGTATACATTTGTTCATATTTATGTTTACATTTGCTAGTTTACTTTGTATTTTGTTGCGACTATGACAAGCACTACATATTTTAAAACGGGTGACTGCATATTGTTTAAATAAAGACATTAACTAATACATGTATTAGTAATCGGCTTTTTTAGGTCTAAAATTAAATATTATCTTCCAAACTGAAGTCCAGAGGTGATCAGGCTTTTGCAGTTGCTGCTCCAAAGCTGTGGAACAGTTTACCTGAGAATTTAAAGAGCGCTCAGACTGTTGAGTCTTTTAAATCTTTGCTCAACTCATCTGTTTTACGTACTTGGCATTTGATCCTCGCAGAGTCTGAGAACAAATTTTTGAGCAGATTTTATTGTTGTTGTGTACTTACTGTTAACTTTATTATGTTTCAGTGGCACTAGATGCGTTTTTTTCTGTTATTATTATTATTATTTTTAACTGTACAGCACTTTGGTCGGCTTCGGCTGTTTTTATGTGCTATATAAATAAAATTGACATTGACATTTAAAAAGGGGGGGGGGGATTAAGAATATTTTGCAAGAACAAAATTATATTTAAAGCATTGTATTGCTTTATGTTTAGACATATTAATTCATTCAACCTTTATTTAAACATATAAAATAAAAATAACATGTAAAACCTGGGTTTAATTATTGGTTGGAAAGCAAACTGCCACCACATATTCACTAATAAATAAAACTTGAAAAACTTTTAATAACTTTTTTCAACTCAGCCCACGTTTTGAGACACTTAACATAAAAAACAGATTTTTGTTTACAAGTTAAAACCAGAAGAGCAGAGTCCGAAGAGGTACCAATGGGGGCTGAGGCGAGAGACGTGAAACCAGAGAACCAGACCAGGATCGTAACGAGCGAGGCAAGACAAGACAGCTGGACTACTACTGTACTTGGAAAACCGTTCATAAATCTGGCAAGGACTGACTGTGGGCTTGGAGCTTACGGTATATACGAGGAAAATCAGGGATGGCAGAAATCACTGCTTCCCTCCAGCTGGGCGGTGTTTCCCATTTATTTAATGCCCAATTCAGTGTATGAAGCATCACTGGTATTAACTCTTCTTTTAACTCCTAATACCATTCTGCTGTAGCCATCAGATCCTGGTGATTTATTTAACTTGAGTCTACTAATGGCTTAGTTAGACTTGTGTTTGACTTGTGGAATAGTTTAGAAAATGAAATTAAAACTACTAACTCAATTATAGTCTTTAAAAAATGATTAAAGCTAATATGTTAATTAAATACTAAATACTCAAATTGTACTAACAACTTAAATGTGTATTCAAATAATGTAAATAGCTTAAATTTTGTATCATTGTTGAGTGGCTTGGAAATTTGTATATTTGATTGAGTTATTTTTATTGATCTCGCTTTTTTTGTTATTATTATAGAAATAAGGGGCAGGTAAAATAAGATTATTTTCTTCTACCTGTCTCCTTTCATTTTATGTTTTTTTTTTCTTCTTTCATTATACTGTTATAATGTAAAAATGTTTTTTCTTTATAAAATGTAAAATGAACGAATAAATAAATAAAATAAATGGCTTCTTTTAACTCCTTTTCTGTTATATCCTCAACCATTTTTCTATTTTGTTCTTCATTTAACGTTGGTAATTCGAGAGAATCCAAAAAGTCTTGTCTTTCCGCCAGCAAGGCCAAGCTCAATTTGTGGCACTGGCATGAGTGCCACAAATTGAGCTTGCCGTCTCCTTTCCGCCATGGTACCTCCTACCCTTTTACCATAAAGCATCTTATAAAATGTTTCAAATGCAGTCTGGATTTCATTTACCAGTAACCTGTTTTTTTATTACATTTGTATCTGAATCTCTAATTTTGTGGATTGTGTTCTGAGCTATTTTCTTTTATAAGTTTCCAAGCAAGGACCTTCATTAATCTGGATCCACCTTCTTCATAGTATCTTTGTTATCCTGGCGAAAACCAATGCAGACATGTTCCTGTTTTTGATTTTCTACTTCTACCTTATAATCTGTCTGTTTTGCTACTTTGATGCCTTTGTTTTAATTTGTAAAAAAAAATAATGTATTTATCTCTTATGTTTGTTTATTGTTGATTGTTTAAGGAAATTCTACTGTTACTGTTGTCATCATTCTTTGTTTGTAGACAGGTCTCTCTTGTAAATGAGTCCTCGAGGCTCAATGAGATTAACCTGCCTAAATAAAGGTTGAATGAAAAAAAAAAACACACACACCAAACTGAACAAGTTTGCAGGGAAATCGAATTATTAGTCTTCACACTAATTTTTTACATATTGGACAAACTTGTTGTGTTCTTTACACACTTGGACAATAAATACGATTCTAATTTTGTTTGTATTTCTCAACAGAGCACTGAAAGACAAACAACGCGTTTTACGGATTCTCTTTGAACGCATTGACGCTGCGAGGTAAAACAAACGTTGACTTAAAGTTCATTACACATAGCATAAAAGAAATGTACGGTATATATTATATTCAACGCAAGTTAAATATATCAAAAGAAGAAATAGTGTAGTAATACAAAGGGGATAAATACCTGAAATAGAAAAGTCATCAACAGTCCACCACAAATTTTTAAAAACGCCCCGCCCTGTGCGATCTCTTCCGGTGTGTCCGTCAACGATTTCCGGTTTAGTTAAAATTAATTTTAAAAAAAATTCTAGGTAAATTTTTTTGAAAATATGAGCACATCTTAAAACAAATTTATTGTGGTTTTTTAATTACAGGATACGCATAAATAAATAAATATGTGAGACAAAATTTGCACAAAAATCCATTGCGCATGCGTGTGGGCGGTTAATTCAAAACTCCGGACGTTAGCTTATTTCGCGCATCGGTTTTGTTGTTAAACAGATAGCTTGTCTGAACGAAAGCGCGCTTAAGATCATTAAACAGATGCAGCCTTTATAAAACAAGTGGTCTCTCTAAGAAACTATAAGGTCTGTACTGTATGTTTATTTGGAATTAATTTTATCAATCAGCTAACAATGACGCTAACGTACGTTAAGCAACCAGGCTTGTGTTGTTAGCATCATGCATGTACGGTAAACAACTTTCTGTAAGAAGCGAAGAAAAATGTGAACACGAGGTTTGTGTGTTTTACTTTTGAGCAAGAAAATCTAACTTTCAGCATATTTATCTAGCCTTTACTAGTTTGCTTTAAGTTGGTCAGCTTGAGATAGGCTTATTGAAGTTAAACAGCTGCGTGTCCGTAAAAACATTAGTTTTAGAATCTACTTCCTGATTAATGCTCAGTAATCCAGGTAGAAAAATCCAACAAAGTTAAGTCAGGTCCTCTGGACGGTTTCTTTTTTTTTTGTTATTTTACTCTCTGGCTGTTTAGTCTCGAGTCTTGCCATAAATGTCTTTACATTTTGTGAACTAGACTTTCATTTACAGTACTGTACTTAGTTTGGATGAACAGTTTTACAAGCTTTCTCGCATATTTATTTTTATTTATATCTTTGGACTTGTGACAGCTTTTGTACAAAGTAGCTACTACTGTAAATTCTTTGTTGTTGACCATTTCAGAGGGATGATTTGTATTTAAAATTAAATTTACCGGTACCTGTGAAGGATTTACACTTAAATCTCCTTAACTGAAGGGATGAACCAGTGTTGTGTTGACAAAAACTCACTTACAGAAATAAATACATTATTAAACTAGAATTTTAGACACCTTATTCCCAGCAGCAATTGTTTTAAAGAGACAATTTCATACTTACTTTTTTTTTGATTGAATGTATGAATGACACAATTTGAAACACAGAAAATAGTTTTTTAAGGCTAAAAATACAATCTTCAAAGGCAATTTACTAAGAGCTTGACATGCAGTAAATACTCAACTGATTAATGATTACCGTAATTTGTCATGTGTCTGCATTTTTGCTGTTGTTTTTCCCCTCTAATTAAGGCGCAAATTTATTGCACATTTAGTTTTGGATATCTTCTGTTTAGGCTGCTGTTTTGCCGCAGACTGAAGTCTTCCGTATGGAAGACGAAACATTTCTCCCTCAAAGAAACTGGTCACGATGACATAATTTAATTTTTTTTGTTATCTACCTGCATGATTGATTACAACTTTTTTTTGCTGCTTTTTTTGACTTCCACTTATCCACTTCTTTCATTTTTACGCACACACTGCACAAAATATTGTAAGGATATTGTATTGGTTTTGTACTGGATAGGAAAAGCTCCTTAAAACAAACCTACCGGTAAATTAAAAGGTCAAAGTCTGAAGAAAAACCTGAATAATACTGATCAACACCATTTTAAAAGAACAACAACAAAAAAATGACTTCCTTGAAGAAAAGTCGAAAAAGATGATAGGTGGATTAAAATGTTTGCCAATTACTATTTAAAAAAAAAAAATTCAAAACTTATCCTTTTCTTTTTTTAATATGTCTTTCTATAATTTTACAGTGAAAATGGAGCCTTTGGATCCTTCAAAGACCATGTAAGTAAAATAATAAGAAGAGCAAGTATTTTTTTTAATGACAAAGCAAAAATAAATGTGAAGTTGTGCAGATCATCTTTGTTTCCAACATTAATATATCTTTTTTTAATGTGAAAAATACTTGTTCTGTGTAACATTTACCCTAAATGTCAGTAAATCAACTGAATACTGTACTGCTTTAATTTTTTTTTTTTTTTTGTTACAGTGAAGGAAGCGGACACTCCAGACGTCGCCTTTCTTCTGTTAGTGTTGCAATTAATTTAATACATTTACACAATCCTTGACATTTCCTAGAAACTTCAAATGTGTTTTTTTATTTTTTTTATTTCCTTGTCAGATTTTAAAAGCACCACGGCAGTCGACTACCGTGATATTTCGTGACACCCAGCAAGAGGAAAACGAGGTAAAAATGATTCTTTTGTTTTGTTGGTTTGTTGTAAGGTTTGTCTTACTTTACCAATCTATACTCTTAAATAGCAAACTTCCTTTCTGAAGAGGTAAAGAACAATAAAGTGGAACTTATTTTATGGTTACCTGTACCGTATATATTTTAGTGTTTTAATCATTATTATTATTACCAAGGTGGAACTACCCAAACCAGTTGAAAAGAGGAATTCAAAGAGAGTTAGTTTTGCCCCTGCTAACGGTGTTCTACTTTTTGCCGAGTGAGTTACCAAAAAACAACCACAACCTCTGGGAGTTTACCTTAAAATACTATAATTTCTCTTTAACCTGTGCATTCTTCCTAACAGGGATGTCAAGAATGCCTCCCCTGCCCGAAATCCTCTACAAGAGTTAATGGCAACAAGTACCGGTACGCAGTACAATAATGTGTGTTTAGGCATGTGCTTGAAAAGATTTCAGCCTGCATTGTAACTTATTTTCTGTGTTATTCTGCAGCAGCTGCAACAGCACCAAACTGGTAAAGTAACATTATTTACAGTTCTTCTAATTTACCTGCATTTTAGTTTGATTAGATTTAAAGTTTGACTAAAAGCAATTAAGTCTCTTAACATCAGTGCTGTTTTCTCACATAAGGATCCAGGTAGCTGCCACTGATGACAGAAGTCAGCAAATAATAGGTAAGAACAGTTTGAACATATAGAGTATTTTAGGCCTATAAGTGACAGTTTGTTTGTTTTTTCCCATAATTTGTACACCCTGTGACTTATATGCCGAAGCGATGTATTTATGGATTATTCCCATATTTATAAAACAGTTTTTGGCTGAGATATGACCATTTTCATTCTTTTTGCCTGAACATATTGAACACTACAAATTTCAGCCGCTAGATGGCCCTAGAGTAGTATGGCATGCCGTTATGTCATGTAATAGGTAAAAGTGGCTATTAATGACACAATTAGCTTGCCATAGTACCTTCGTCCAGCTCTCATGGAGCAACCGTCAAATCAGCTTCATTTTGCTGCGCCGCCACGGTGAAATGCAGCTAATTTGATCATTAAAGTACATTTATTAAGTAAAAGTTCAACTGAGACATACCTTTGATATAATGTCAAGCAAACAAATATTTGTTTTTAGGTGTTTATCTTGTTAATTTTCGAAGAAATGCACAGCGAGTTACCCTCTGTGCGTTTCGGTGTACTGGCTTTTGAAAGTGCAGCTTATTTGACCGTCAAAGTGCATTTATTAAGTAAAAGTTAGACTAGGTCACACCTTTACTATAATTTCGGGCAAATAATAATTGTTTTTAAGTGTTAATCTTGTTAAATTCGTAAAGTCCTCCCGTGCACGCTCCCGCGGCCGCCATTTGGCAGCCAGTCGATTTTTGGTGCAACACCAGCCCACATTTCCAGGTTGTCAGCAGTGAAATGTAACAAACACGACGCGTCAGCGGTGACGCGTAATAGAAGCGACATATTTATACATTTTTCCACTTTGTTAGACAAATTTTGATTGATGCGACTTATAGGGCAGTGCGATTTGTACGGCAAATAATACGGTTATATTTTCAGCTTCTGTGCATAAAATTCTCAGATTTCATGTTACAGAGTCAAGTTCTTGGCACTAAATTCAACTTGTCTAATCGTAGGTATAGAAAACCTGCTGAATGCTCCTTTACATGCTTCTCAACAAAGGAATGTGGTGAGTTAAAATCAGTTTGCTGTTATCACAGCCACCAGATTAGAAAATTAAATTGTTCTAATTATTTTTTTATGTTTTATTATGAATTTGATCTTCTGTGACTGCGACTATCTAATGCCAACAGGTCAACTTTGACAGCGCGAGTGACTTTGGGGAGAAAACCGTTGTGTTTTCTTCAGACGATGCAGTCATGGACCTCACGCAGAGCCACACCATAAACATCGGCAAAGACGCGGATCTTTTCGGAGACGTGTCCCATCACATTTTACTCACAAGGGGAGAAAGAAGAGTTGCTGTCGATGATGTGCGTCATTCTGCGGTTACAAGTCAGTCGGCCACTTTATCAAGCGATAGAAACGAGGATTCAGAACCCGTTCTGGACCCTGAGTTTCAAGACTTCTTCGCAAGTCTCTCCAAACCAAGTAGCTCCAGCACCATCAAGATGGCGGCTTCAACTGAAGCGTCTGCCGAAGAAACAAGTAGTGAAGCGCAAACGGTCGACAAAGAAAACCAGGTTCCACCGTCGCTGAAAAGCTGCAGGAGTGCAGGAGAATCGCAGAACAGAAGCGCTTTCTGCCCCGCAGACGACGTGAACATGGACCTGACTGAAGCCCGAACAGAACACACTGCAAGAGGCGGCGATGATGATGATGATGAAAATCCTTTCCAGTGTCTGTTTCCGACTCAGGACATGTACGCCCACTGCGACAGCGACAGGTGGTCATCTCAGAAGAGACGAAGTTCAGGACTGAACGACCCAAAAGGTATGAAATGTCAAATTTTCACCGTTTCCAGATTATAATTTACAGCTTAACCGAATGGGTTTGAAGGAGCGTTCTACAACCAGATTATCTCAGATCCAAAGTACAGTAGTCCCTCGATTATTGCGGGGGTTACGTTCTAGACACCGCCGCGATTGGTGAAAACCTGCAAAGTAGGAACGTTATATTTATTTTAGTATTTATATTAGGGGTGCAGAAATAAATATATATTTTTGAAAATAATCTAGATTCTTAGTCCTCACGATTCTGAATAGATTCTAAAGGTCCATAAATTGATTTTAAAATGTGTTGTTCCGCTCCTACTCCCGAGCGTACTACATATTTCATTACGTGTCCGCTCAGCTGCCGTAGAATTTTGGTCGTGTAGGCCACCGTACAGCAAGCTAGTTAGCCAGCTCCCTTTATCTGAATGGAGTCTGTTAGCGTGTAGCAGGGGGACGGACAGCGCGATTCAACTCGCTCCTTCGTTTTTAAAAATAATTTCAGATCCTACAATGTTCCGGTGGAAGACGGAGCTTAACAAGAGACGGTTGTTTGCAAGAAGCGTCAAATAAAATTGCGTTACAGTATTTTGGAAATACGACAAAATGCGTGAAAGATGAAAGCGAAGCAGCCAACCAGCGAACTCTGCAACAAACTTCCAGGCTTCCCCAAACGCTGCAAAGATTTCCCTCTCCATCTCCTGCTACATACAATAATAATACAATACAACTTTATTTATAAAACACTTTAAAACAACACAGTTGGCCAAAGTGCTGTACACTAACACAAACAAGCATAAAACTTTAAACTCAACAAATACCATAAAAGTGATGAACTACCAGATCAAAACAGCAAACAGTAAAAACTATAAAACAAATAACTTAAAAACAGTAAAACCAACATTTCAAGCTGTGTTAAAAGCCAAAGAGAAAAATTGTGTCTTCAGAGCAGATTTAAAAACAGGAAGTGAGTCAGATTGTCTGACGTGCACAAGCAGCTCGTTCCACAGTTGAGGGGCAGCGACTGAGAACGCTTGGTCACCTCTCAGCCTCCTGTTGGACTTTGGGACGACCAACAGCAGCTGATCTGCTGACCTCAGAGAGCGTGAGGGAATGTACGGCTGGAGAAGGTCGGACAGATCATCACAAAGATTTACGAGTAAAACAGCTCAGTGGACGTTGAGGGGTTTAGTTTTATTTTTAATTCGCTGGAAGCAACGTACGTTATTCCTTCACGTAGATAAAACTCCACACAGCTCCAGCATGAAACAAGAATAACGTGGGAGAAGTTCTGATGCAGCTGCAGCTCAAAGGTAACAGTTGTTTTCTCATATTATACTAAAACTTATAAAGTTATACAACAAACTAAATGTAATTTGTCTTTTTGACAGAGACCAGATGAGCCACATCGACTGGAGCCAGTTCTAAATGATGCAATTTATGTTTATAAATTACAGTTCAGAAGAGTTTTTAATGTAGGTTTGCACAGGTTTTGTAATTTTGTTAAAGATTTACTAAATATGAATCAATCTGGTTAAAAAAAACTGTGAAGTCTGTATTTTATGTTGAGTTAAAGGTTAATGTACTGTGGTAGGCTGAAGTCTGTTTACTTTGTATTTACTGTATATATTTTGAATCATTTGTCTGTGATGGACTGGAGACCTGTCCAGGTGTCCCCTGCCTCTCGCACAGTGATGACTGGACATGGACACCAGTGATATCTGTGACCTGGAAAGGAAGAAGTGGGTAAAGATGATGGATGGATGAATTATTTGTTCCTAGATTTTTATTTTATTTATATTTTTTTGAAAAATCCAGGCAACTAGGCTAACCTTATACATGTACTGGTAATTTAAGTTACAGAATTTTATGCACTCCTGTATTACCGGTATTTGTTCTTATTTTTGGTATAAATATAAAACAGTGCAAAAAGATTTGATACAGTAAGGAACCTAAAATGATTGTTTTAAATAAATGTTCTATTTGTTTGCATTGTTTAATTTTTTCAACTTGTCGGTTGCATAAATGAAACAAACCGTTTCAATAGAAAAATCGTTTCTGAATCGAAAAATGGATTTTGAATCGAATCGTGACACCAAAAATCGAATCGATTCGCCAGACACAGACAGTCACACCCCTAATTTGTAAATACCGGTACTGTATTTTAAGGCTTTGTAAACGCTTCCCACATTCTTGCAATGTTCTAAAGTCTTAAACCTACTTATTTTAACAACATACAGTACATGTACTGAAATTTTTTATATGTGTACTCGCCACCAGCTGGCAGACCAGCAGCTCTGTTCCAGTTCTGCAGACCTATTCTGCAGCGATGAAGCCCACCGCCTCGTCCAGGTTGATGTGCACGTGGATAATTGAGCTTCAAGATTATTTGAGTCTTTCCTGCCAGTTTCTGTGAGCTTCATAAATAAATCATTACTTCTGACTTCGCGAAGCAAAACTTTTCGTCCATTTCAGTAGAAAGCAGTGGCTGGAAGCACTGCTGGCTTCTGGGTAGTGTAGTTCTTTTGACTGGTGTTACAGTGTAGGCTTACTGAAGGAAAACTACAAAATAGCTGCACCTGTCCAGAGTTTTTTATTTTGGTTAACTTTTTATCCCGTATGTCCCAATCACATGAGTAATATTAAAGTTGACAATCGTGTGTCGTGTACAATCTTACGTTGAGAAACCGTGAAAAGCCGTAAGTGCAACCGTGAAGTAGCGAGGGACTACCTGTACATCTGAACATTTGCTCAGAAAACAAACTGTCCGGTACGCATGAAAAAAAACTGGACAGGCTTTTAAAATATAACAGAAGATCCTTTAGTGATTAACCAGATATAAAGCATGTTTTAAAATATTTTTGTAATTTAATTGTTTGCAATTGTCTTATTTTCAATTTTTAGGAAATAAACTTTTGATAAACCTTCCTGCTCCCACTCCTCGTGAAAGTCATAAGGTGAGCCTCAATATTTTTTATTTTTATTTTGTACAACATATCTTCATTAAGAGCCTATTATTAATTCAAGGAATGCTCATCGCCCGCTATTTTTTATGCCACAGTTTTAAACTAAAATCGCCCTTTGTTGAGGAGAGATGCATTCAAAGCAGTTTGGCTGTACCGTACATTCAATAATTACTGAGCGTTATTAAATCCTTTAGATACGGCTGCAAAGACATCCAGTCACAAGTCATGTTTAGGCAAAATTATGTTTAGACCCATTTAAAACCAACAAAAAAATGCATACTTTCAAAAGAAAACCAGTTTGCATGAAGTGTAATTTGATTATCTCACGTTCAAGTCAACTTTATTGCCGTTAAATTAGATGGAACAAAATTATCTACACAAGGTAACAGTTACACCCAAAAATATAAAAAGAAATGTAAGGATCTAATATACTGTATACACTAAGATATACACGAAACAAATGCCAAACAGTACGCTAAAAGATAGACGCTAACACTAATAATGTAAAGCAATGCGACGTAACCGCAGCAGCCCAAACATGAGTCTTTGGTGAGAAGATGGGTATGAATGAATACAGCAGTATGAGATAATCAGCAGCACAGATTAGTCACACATCACCAATTAATAATAATAATAATGTCACATTTTTGTCATCTGTGTATGTTTCCATACAAGACGAAATTTGACTCTGCATTTAACCCAATCACCACCAGGTGGGGCAGTGGGCAGCTATAGAAAGCGCGCCGGGGAGCAATGGGGATGAGATGTGCTGCTCAAACACACCACAAGTTATGCCGTGACTGGGGTTCGAACCTGGGTCCTTCGGGTCCCAAGTCGGTTCTCCTGATCAGGGTAGAAGCTGTTCCTCAGTCTAGTGGTTTTACACTTAATGCTCCGCAACGCTTAAAATAAATAACAAGCCTAAGTCAGGCCCACCTTTAAAGAACCATAAATAAATGTGTTTGAAAACTTTATATTTTCTAAATGTTTTGTCTCACCACACACACATTAGATATTTAAAAGGGACACTTCCACACGAAAACTATCTTTAGATATCTCTTGCGGCTGTAACTCACCTGTGCCTCTCCACAGGAAACGTTTGCGACTGAAGACGACCACAGAGAGCAAACAGTGAGGTTCCCTGCAGAGAATGCCTTCATGGACATCTCACAAAGTCACACAGCGATGTTTACAACAAACAATGCCAAAATGGATGAGACGAACACCACGAACATTGCCACTGATTTAAATTCAGAGTTGCACCAAAGTGTCAACTTTTCACTCCCAGCCGGAGAGAAACCTCTGGGCTTCACTGCAGTCGAGGCAACAATGGATTTAACCCAGAGCCTCAGCACAAACAACACAAGTAATTTAGCATCAGATTCTGCTGCTTCTGTGAGGAAACGAGATGCGACCTGTGATCCACGGCAAAACACGTCTTCAGCCAGGCACAGCTTGAATACGGGATCCGGTAACCCACTGACAGCCGTTAATCCTGTTATCGCTCAAACGACGCCTAACGCTGCACAGTTGGATGGTTTCACAATCTGCCCCGATGACGGCGTAAGCATGGACATCACTGAAGCTCAAACAGGCGACGTGAGCGCAGATGCAGCAGAAGTTCAGACGGGACGTGTTGGCGAGTATGCTCGTCTGACGTTTCTGTCACACGCGCAAGGGACGCACGCTCGAAGTGTCAATCTGACGCAGGAAGTGAAAACTCCACATCAGCAGAGCAGGGGGGAAGATGGATCATCTAGCTCTAAAGGTACAGGACCGGCAAATCCTTTTCATTTTTAAAGACTACCGGTAATCTGAAGACCAAAACTTCAGCTTATTCTCAGAGCCAACAGCCGGCAATTATCGTCATGACCAAAATGTACCGGTAATGGTGTGAACGTTTATGAAGCATTCACTCTATTGTGATCCATTTATCTTCTGTTTGTTTTTCGGGACATTTCCTCCTGCAGTTTTCGATCTATTTCAACAAATCATTTCATTTCATTTATTCATTTATATAGCACTTTACACAACCACGGTGGTGGTGACCAAAGTGCTTAACAAAAAACAGTGCAGTACTTAAAAAGACAGATTAAAAATCAAGAAAAACACAACATAAAAGCAAAATTAAATCAAAACGTTCAGTTCTTTCAGGATAATCCTGCTATCACTTTTGGTATTGGTGCAACTTTAGCTTTTTGAAATATTTAGCCTTTTCTGCCATTTTTTTTCTTTTAGAAAATGAATTGAACTCATTTTACATCCTTCAAATCTTCAGATCTGTTTACATTGGATTCTTGAAATCACACATACAGTGTAGGGTTTAACAAACACTACACTTTTACTGCTCCTTTCACATTTTGTTCTGCTTCAGCTTCTTTCAGCTTCCTTCTGAAAAAATAAATAAATAAAAATATACAGTATATATATATATGTATATATATATATGTATATATATATATGTATATATATATATATATATATATATATGTATATATATATATGT
>JBBPBX010002157.1:30457-51762 GCA_038048925.1 Garcialebias charrua | reverse complement strand
AGATTACTCCCCAGGAAGGCCTAAATACAAGATATTAAGATTTTAGATGTACTGTAATCCCCAGCGATTATGATTTTTTTCTTTTTTTATTGCAAGGAATTAATTTCATCATCTGATTATTCAAGGAATGTGGATAAATGTGCATGTTATCCCATGAGATCAAGATAAATCTGGTTGTTGTCAATGGCTCGTAACTGACCTTTCTTTTTTGTACCTGAGGACGGCTGATTGAATGTTGTTCGTTCAAGTGTGACCACTTCAGATTAACAATAATGCTTTTCCTCAGAGTCATAATTTATAAAACTCAAAGCCAAGTCTTTTTTGAAGGAATGCATATTGCCCAGAGTTTTGGACACGTTTAATAATAACAATAATATAATCACATTATGTTAAGAAATGAGTTATAGCTGTTTTTACCAAACATTAAAATAAACGTTATAAACACTCACAGGATCTCAAACGTGGATTATGTGTTGTGAAAAACTCTCGGTTACTTCACACTAAACTTGAGCTCAATATCCACAAAACTGACTGAATTATGGACATTTGTCTTAGTTGTGGCAGCCATCTTACATTAGATCAACAAGTTATTCAGTTGTAGAAGTAAATCCAAACATAACATTCTGAGAGTTTTATGAACAACAGACATACATTACTGACTCCAATATTTAATGCCTAAGTTTTAACCAAAGATTAAAGGCAATGAGTAGAACTCAGATTTTATATTGGGAATTATTCTCAGTTACTACCACACCAAATTTTAGCTAAATGTCTGTGAAAATGAATGAATCGTAGGATTTTTCTAAGGTCGATTTTCTGTGCCAGCCATTTGGAATTGGGTTGGCTTTAAAAGCTTATCAGTTGTAATGAATTACTTTCTGAAAGTTTCACTAAAATACATCCAGTAGTCCATTAAATATTTTACTCACAGTCAGACTGAACTGGCTCTTAGAGTTAATTGGAAAATTATAAAAACAAATATTATGCTATAAGTTAGTACTTAGCTAAGGTTTAGGGGACAACTTTCAAATATTACCATGCCAAAATTTTCATTTTATTTTATTTAATCTTTATTTATACAGGTAGTCTCATTGAGTCACAAGGACTCATTTTCAAGAGAGACCTGTTTTAGACATATAAAGTACAAACAACAATATAATAATAATAATAATAATAATAATAATAATAATAATAATAATAATAATAATAATAATAATAATAATAAAAAAGTGTTATAAAACACTGTTACTTTTACTGTTAGTAACATATCATACATACCATCAGGGGCGGCCGGCCAATAGGGGGCGCTAGGGCGCCGCCCCGCTGGAACTTCTGGAGCTATTCACCATTTTACATTGAAGACTTTTTAAAAAAATTAGTCACTATTAAATGTTCTATTAGAGAAACCTTATACACTTATGCATGCTCTCAACCACACACAAATAGATGCAGGGATGCACATGCATGCAAGTATCGTATGTAGATATGTAGATGTGTATTTGAATGTATATGCATGTGTTTCTATGTATGTATATATGGGTAGGTATGGGTATATATATATTTATAGAAATTTATTGCAAAGTCATAAATATTTTAAGTTCTTTATACATATATATTTTGTTGTTGTGTTTTTTCATGTTATTTGCAGGTGTACAGACAGTGGTCGGATTTTATGCCTTGTGCTCTCTTTGTGTATAGTTCTTATATTTTGTAGTCTTACTTTCCATCTTTCCTTTCTTTCTATCCTATTATTAAAAAAATCAATAAAAATGAAATAAAAAAATAAAAATATTTCAAAATATATGCATATATATATTTAGTTGTGTAGGATAAATATTTTTGAGTAATGATGAGTTATTTTGTTTGTTTCAAAAAACGTTTTCTGATTGGTGACGTATTTCCGGTCCTGGAGGCGCATGAATCTTATCCATAGACTCTCGTTATGAATGGCGCATGAGCAGTTATTCCACAATGTTACAAAACAAAGGGAAGATACTGGGCGCCGATTTCTGCACCCTGGACATGTCCAACATGAGCTTCCGGTCTTTTTTTTTTTTGGTCTAGGAAATGAGCCGTGCAATGACAAGCAGGCTGGTTGCAGGTAGGTTTTAAATAATTGAAAGCCCTTTATCTAATGCCTATTTGCCAATTCTGACTGCCTCTCAACTTTTAGAAGTCTCTGTTTGTGAAAAAGCCTTCAGCTGACTGTTTATTCTAAAAGTGGCAACTGGTGAGTTTGTTTCTGGAGCTAGCATGCTAATGCTAGTCTTTATCTAATGCTTATATTATTATATTACCATTCCTGACTGATATGCCTCTTACCTTTTAGATGGCTCTGTTTGTGAAAAAAGCCTTCAGCTGACTACAAGTGGGAACTACAGGTAGTCCCCGACTTACGAGCGCTCTGACCTACGAGGTTCCGGACTTATGAGCTGGCGAATTTTTGGAAAAAACGCAAAAAATACCGAGTTTTTCTGTGTTTTTTCACCACAGTTCGTTAGCTAAACATGTGGACACACGTTTCCGATCATTTTTATGCACTCGTAAGCAGTTTTTCATGAAAAACGAGTGTTTGTAGTCGCGCTAGCAAAACCGTTCCAACTTACGAGCGAAATTCCGGACTTACGAGACACGTGGCGGCCGTTCCAAGTTACGAATTTTCGCTTTACGAGCGCCTCGGAGGAACGGAACTCGCTCGTAAGTCGGGGACTACCTGTAGTGAGTTTGATTTTTCTTTGTTTGTTTGTGGAGTTAGGATGCCAGCACTAGCCTCCAGGTTATTGTATTAGACTCTGATGGCTACATTTATTTCAGTTTGCTTATAAAAAAATATCAAACATTAATAATTTTATATACTAAATGTCACTGGTGGCGTTTTACTATTTCTTAACACTGTATTGATCTGGAGAATGAAAACCAAGCCTCTTGCAAGTAACTAGCTCCTATTAACAATGAAACGTTTAAGGTAAATTTATATGGTGAAATGCTATATATGCTAAGGTGCATTAGGACCTTTAAAATTAGGAATATTTAAGAGAACCGATACTAAAAAAAAAAAAACCACCTTGATTCTATTTATATTATGAACTTGTATTACTATAATTTATATATTATTTATTTATATATTTTTTGTTTGTTCTTTGTTGTTTTAGTGAGTCAAATTGGTTCTTCTCATCCTGAGCATTTAATTGTTCTGTTGACCTTGTGTTAATTACTGCATTTGATAAATAAACATGATTAGAATTTGGAACGTTTTTTTTTATTTTCATTTTTGAGAAATAGCCCCTCCCCCCGGTGGACATTTCATGGGCCACCGCTGCATACCATACCACTTTATTTATAAAGCACTTTAAACAGTGACAGTGCACACCAAAGTGCTCTACAGGGACAGACAGACCAAGCACAGAGCAACAGATTACATAACAGGAAACCGAATGTAGAAACAAAGAAAACCAATTGTGGATAACAACAAAAGCATATGACCAACACAGTGTGATGCACACAGGCTTAGCACAGATCACACAGTGCCAAAATCCAGGTCCTGTTAGCAGAGTGGTCCTGATAGCAGTGAGGTTCGCTTAGCAGCATGATTCAGTTAGCAGTGTGATGCTAGCAGTATGTTTTTTTTAGTTGAGTTGCAGGGGCGTAGCCAGAATTTTATGAGGGGCGGTTCGTTTAAGATAAATGTGGACCTTGAAAGATAAACACGTCTTGGTAGCTCACTGGAAACACGTTGGGTTGGTTGCCGCTCCAAACCTTATCTAGACCAAGTGGGTTCGATTCCCACTTGGTATAACTTTTTTTTTTTGATTATTGATTCATTCCAGATTTAAAAAAAACACAAGAAAACTATTTCCAAAACAACAAGAAATAAAACAATACATGAAATGAAAGGAAGCAGAAGAAGAAAATAATTGAAAAAAAAAACATTTGTTTGAGAAGGGGCAGATATAATAAGATTATTTTCTTCTTCTGCTTCCTTTCATTTCATGTATTGTTTTATTTCTTGTTGTTTTGTAAATAGTTTTCTTGTGTTTTTTTAATCTGGAATGAATAAATAATCTAAAAAAAAAAGTTATACCAAGTGGGAATCAAACCCACTTGGTCTAGATAAGGTTTGGAGCCGCAACCAACCCAACACATTTCCAGTGAGCTACCAAGACGTGTTGCTTCATTCTGGTCAACTTCTCCTTTAAAGGAACTGCCCCTCATAAAATCCCTAGATGGGACTTCATAGGCAAAGTGGACGGTTCGTACGAACCCCCAGAACCCCCCCTTGCTACGCGCATGAGTTGTCCTACAAGCAGCATGATCCAGTTAGCAGAGTGGTCCTGTTAGCAGTGTGTCCTAGCAGCATGGTCCTGTTAGCAGGTACTGTTGGCAGTGTAGTCCTGTTATCAGAGTGGTCCTGTTAGTAGGTACTGTTAGCAGTGAGGTTCTGTTAGCAGCATGGTAGCCTACTGTTAGCAGGTACTGTTAGCAATGCGGTTCTGTTAGCAGCCTGGTCTTGTTTGCAGTGTTGTCATGTTAGAAGCATGGTATTGTTAGTAGCGTGGTCCTTTTAGCAGCATGGTACTGTTAGCAGGATGGTAATGCTATAGCATTATGGTTTTGTTAGCAGTTTGGTCCTGTTTTTTATTTATATATATTTTTTTAATTTAAGTTAGGACAATGCATATTAATCAACATGACAGCAGTAAGCAGCAATATAAATATGGCGGAGTTAGCACAGTAGCTAGTTTTCATCCGTTGTCCTAAGGCAGGTAAGAATAAGAAACATCCCATAAAACAAAAGAGCAGAGAAAAATACAAACATCACCTATATAGCACATAACACAACATAAAATTACAATAAAAATATGATGCCATAAGAAAATAGACAAAGTAATCTACACATGAGTGCACTTCTGATTAGTTTTCAGCCAAAGTTTCAAATAATTTTTAAAGCCAGAGTAGGTGCCATAGTTCCTGATGGAAACTGGCAGTGTGTTCCATGACTGCGTGCCTCTGATGGACACCACCATTTGGCCAAATTTAGTCCTGCGCCGTTGCACATTACAATCTCCTCTGGTCAGGGCTCTTGTGTTTACTGTACTTGTTTTTTTACTTATAAAATATATTAAAGGAAGAGGAGCTGTTAGCATTGTGGACCTGTTAGCAGCATGATCCTAATAATAATAATAATGAATTTAATTTCTAACGCACTTTTCATTAACAAAAATCTCAAAGTGCTACAAAGTGCAACTAAAATCAATGATCAAATAAAAACAAGTGATAAAATCACGTAAAATCTATGATAAAATAACAAAAATCAATAATAAAATCAATTAAAAACAATGATAATATCATCCTGTCAGCAACATGGTCCTGTTAGCAGTGTGGTCCTGTTAGCATCATGATCCTGTTAGCAGCATGATCCTGTTAACAGTGTGAACTTTTTAGCATCATTATCCTGTTTGCAGCATGATCCTGTTATAGCAGTGTGAGTGGAATCAAAATGTGGGTGGAAAAGGTAAAGCACCCACACCTGCCTCCACCCTCATTCGCCCCACTCTGGGCCCCTCAGTAAAGCCCTTAACCCCCACCATCTGCTCCCTAAACAGGTCTCTCTTTAAAATGAGTTCTTGTGGCTCAATGAGACTACCTGTATAAATAAAGGGTAAATAAATAAATAAAAACCTGTATAAATAAAGCCCTCATTGAGAATGAACTTTCTTGTTCTTGTATAAATAAAGGTTGAATGAATCCTTCAACTCTGTAAAAAATGACAAAGTTTTAGTTGTTTATGTGCTTGCTAAGAATGCTTAGATGTGACTTAAGTCTTAAACTGGTTGGCTAAAATGGTCAGTCAGTTGTAATTGCACATCTTGAAAATTTTATTAAAATTTGTCCAATGTATCATGAGTTATTTTTGCTAAAAGCCAGATTAACACACACAGCCAAAAACCATTACCACATTTTTTTGCCTTTGCCAGCAAGATGTGATTGGGATTACTCAGTAAGTATGTGGATGGTTTCATGTTATCTGCTAGTCATAATATTTATATTCATGGTGGTGAATACTGTTCACCAAACCATAAGGATGTACTTGTCCAATTGTTTTTTCCCTTTTGATGTGATCAAAGAAGGGCTAAGCAAACTTGGCAAACATTTACTGTTATACCATGCATTTAATAGAATCCAGAAGGCTTTCTCTCCGTCAGTGGATCTTGATGGAGTGAAAAGGAGTGCTGGAATGAGTTGGCCTTCTTGCAATCAAGCACAGAGAAAACGGTTAATTCCACTTGTGATGACACCGGCTCGGCAAGCACAACAGTTTTCAAGTGCTGACACTGACCGGTAATGACTGAACGAATGGATAGAGAACAGGGAAGGTGTGTGTGTTTTTGTGTGTGTGCAGAGGGGACATTACAGAAGGAATAGACACTAGTCAAGAATGAGGGAGAAAGTGGGGGAGTAGGAGAGTCCCAGCTGCTTCTGTACAATCGCTCCTCAGCATCTACAGTTTCAGGCCAAAATGCCATTAATACAAGTGTCAGAGCAGTGAGCAGTATCAGGCACACTGCAATGGATTTGAGTGGCTCTGGAACAAAATGCCCAGGATCCTTTGGGGGTGGGATGGACCTGTCCAAGACAGCTGTCCATTCCTCTGCCCTCTTTTGTGGTCGCTACCTCTCTCTGTACATTCACCTTCTTTTATTTTGTGCGAAGATTAAATTGCACATGATCTCTGATGTTGCCGGTCCTCCGCTTGTCGCGAGGTCGTCGACCTCCGTGCAGCTCAGATAATAGATACATCCTGTGTTTGTCTTGTGGTGAAACACTTGTCCGCCACAGTCCAGTAACCAGCCATTGTCGCACAGTCTGAAGCAATTAAGTAAAATGGTGGCTAAAGCCTTGGTGCATCCTTTTAATATTTATTACATCCTCTCTTTAAAAAGACCTGTTTAGTTTTCTGTATCTAAAATGATCACTAATGCAATTCTGGCTGCATTTAGAATACACAATAAGTGCAATCTTCACCCCTTGATGAGGACCTCAGTGATCCAATGAACCAAGATAACAAATGAGAGTTAGAGTGTCAGCGAATAACAAATAATTCCTTATCTGAATCCACCATTTAAAATAATGGGTTTTAAAGATGGTTTGCACATAAACATGGCTGCAAGTTTACTGCTTAATCCAATCTTTTTGTGAGCAGATTTCAAGCACAAAAATCAATTTTAAATAGGAAATAAATAGGTGTTATTCACTAAGTTAATTACTTTGAGTTTTGCTTGATTCGCAGCACAGTTTGAGGAGCACATATCCCTTTGTAAGACCACTGCAAATTACGCAGATGTGTTGCTTGGAAGCAGTTACTAATAGTTTGAAATCATATTCATGCTACTGTTGTGCTGTGATTAAGACAACTATTACGTCACTACTTTACTTTGAAGTATTATATTACAAGTTTGAGTTTCAGGTTATAATCCATCCTTCAGCACTAATTTTTGACTCCTGTATGTCTATGGCCCAGACTAAGTCCCTCGAAATCTACTTGTGTTTGTGAGAACCAGTCTGGTGACAGCTTGGAGCCAGTCCCTCTGTCCTCTTACTGCCTCCTTCTCTCTCTTAATTGACTTCCCAGTTTGATAACACATGCCTGTCTGATTGGAGCCAGGCTGTCTCTGTGATGCTCAGAGGAACGTGCCTCTTCAATAGCAGATCAATTAGTCTATTAAGATAACCAGGGACAAAGGTCCTCTACACCGGCTCTTATGTGAAAAGTTGTAGTCACTGTTCTTCAGAATCACTCAGCTCGTTACCTGTGTATTTAATCAGCCTATAATAGTTCATGTGCAATACAAATTGACTGCACACATGTACGTTTTTATTAAGTAGGTCATCTTATCAAAGCATTGATTATTAAACGAAGATAAGAATTTTATTTCACATTTTTAGATGATGTACAGTATATGTCCTTAATCAAGTAGAAATGCGTTGTGATACAAGACAGATGGCATGTCTCATTATTTGCTATGGGAGTGGTACAGCTTGAGCCATGGCAGGTGGCTTGAATATTCATTTCATTTTGATAATTCCACGGATTACTTGCAGCATCTTAAAGCTCCAACTGAAAAAAAAAAAAGTTTTGAGTCTCATTTACAAATGGTGGGGAGGACAGGTGGCCCACAGCTGGAGGTGAAGGGCAATAATGTTTTTGCTCAAGTTTGAATATGTACTGTATGTGTTTATTTGTTATGTTAGCAGAATATCTTGTTATTATTAATAACTTATTAACCTTTATTGTACCATTGCGATCACAGGGCTCTTTTGCAATGGAGGCAGGGCCTGAAGGCAGCCTAACATGCATGGTCTTGGACTGTGGGAGGAAACACCTGGAAAAAATCCACATGGACATGAGGAGAACATGCAAACTCCACACAAAAATAATCCAAGTTCAAACTGGGGATTGAACCCAAAACCTTCTTGCTGTGAGGCAACAGTGCTAACCATTACGCCATAATGCTGCCCACTGAAGACTTTTTATGCAACTTGGAAAGTATTCATCAAATCTACTGTACATCTACTACGATTAATGTTTTGAGACCATTTAATTCAAGGCTGACCTTTTAAAAAGCAAACACAACCAAAGTTGTATAGATAACAAGGTAAGTTTTAAGTCAACAGACATTCTGAATGTTAATTGAAGATCTTTGATAATTAAACTGTTTCACCTAATGATTGGCATCACGTCTGTCTGTCTGTTAGCAAAACATCGTATGAAACACAAAACTGATTTTAAGGACACCTGAAAATAAACTGGCCTATAACTGATTAACTTTTAGCATCACCATAATTCAAGATGGCTACCACAGCCAACTGATCCTAGCAAACACAGAAGTAGCAGCACCCCAGTCAGGCTGAAATATCTTTAATCAAAAATTTGGTTGTAGCTTAGACTGACTCCCAACAGGTTTAACTTTACTTAAAACTTTGGCAAAAACTGATGGCATCAACTCTGTCTGTTAGCAAAATATTTCTTGAACCACTGGACACATTTCAATGAAGTTTTCAGAAAACCTATGGAGGCTATACAAAAACGAATTAATATTAGCAGCACGGTGGTGCAGTTGGTAGAGCTGGTGCCTCTCAGCGAGTACGTTACCCCGGTTCAGATCCCGGTCTAGGGGCCTTTCTAGGTGGAGTTTGCATGTTCTCTCTGTGCATGCGTGGGTTTTCTCTGGGTACTCCAGTTTCCTCCCACAGACCAAAAACATGCATGTTAGACTGATTGTTAACTCTAAATTGTCTTTAGGTGAGAGTGAGAGACTGAATGGTTGTTTGTCTCATTTGTCCCTGTGATGGACTGGAGACATGTTCAGGGTGTCCCGTGCCTCTTTCACTGTGATGGCTGGACATGGGAACCAGGGACCCCCCAATCCAAAAAGGAAGAAGCGAATAAAGATAATGGATGGATGGATGGTTGGATGGATGGATGGATGGATTAATATTGTTCAACACAAAATGTCTCCTACTTCGTCATACTGAATGGTAGTACCTGAGAGCCCATCTCTACTCATGCAATAAGCATGAGTTGAGACGATTATGACTTTGTCTCTTCTCATCATAAGATGATCTAGAAAAGCTTGACAGATTCTCTGGGCGGTTTCTTTTTGTTGAATGTTTCGTCCTTCATCCAAAAGATTTCTTTACTCCGAGGAGTAGAAATAAACTCAGTCCCTTAAGTAGCACTTTCTCATAGGGGTCAACGAGTTTGACAGTGATAAGATGTTTTCTGGAGTCTTCCCCCTCCCCCGTCGACTTGCCTGAGGCAACGATGTCCAAAGTTGTTCAAAACATCAAAGTTCTTGCTCAATAATCCAGGTAAAAAACTGAAAGTTATGCACCATAACTCATGTTCCCTGAAGGAAGGGAACGAGGTGCAACATACTTGCTATGGAAATTGCGCCCCGCGCGATTCCCTGAAGGAATACATTCACGCCTTTTACGGCAGGGGGCGTCACCCCACGCCAGAGGTACCGCCCTTTAGGTACTTAGGCGACTGACGCCCCTCCATCTTCCTCAGAAATTGCACTTCACCGAGCTTTCAGCATTGAAAGGGCCAGCTATGTTGCACCTCGTTCCCTTCCTTCAGGGAACATGAGTTATGGTGCATAACTTTCAGTTCCCTTTCAGTTCGGTCTCTCGGTGCAACATACTTGCTATGGGAACGTAATTCATTCACGCCCTTGAAATGCTCAGTAAAATGCCTGTTAGTGTGAACGTCTGCCCTTGACCAGAAGGCATCTCAAAGCTACTTTCTATTGTGTATTAGAAAGAACAGCCTGAGTGACATCACACGCAGTAACATCCAAACTGTAGTACTTTGCAAAAGTGTTTAAAGAGCTCCAGTTCGCAGCAGCACAAATGTCTGCAACTGACACGCCCTTGAACAATGACCAGGAAGTGGCCAAGCCCCTGGGTGAGTGAGCATGGACTCCAGGGGGCACTTGTTGACCTTTCAAAGTCAAAGTCAACTTTATTGTCAGAACTGCAATATGTACAGGACATACACAGGATTTGCTACCGTATGCCCTCTTAATGGCCTCCGTCACCCAGTGTGAGAGGCGCTGTCTTGAGGGCCACATCGGCATAATGGCTGTCCTTGAAGGGCCAGATGTAACTTATAAATGTAACTAAATGTAATCTAATGTAATGTAAAATAAATGTAACTACCGTACTCCTTAATGTTGAATAACTCATTTATCGGCCATGGCACACCTTGGGGTGTCTATGAGTGCACATCTATTTTCCCCAGCTCCCCGAGCGCTGACTACGGCTGCTCACTGCACCACCTGGTGGTGGTTGGGTTAAATGCAGAGGCCAATTTCATCTGTCAAGTATGGGAAACATACACAGATGACAAAAATGTGACATTTATTTATTTATTTTATTTATTATAACTTATTCAACTGACAATTACAGTTGCATAGAAAACAGCTGTTTGCTTGTTGCTCTAACATAAATCCTTTTAAATTTTGTCAGCTTATGAAAACCCACATAACTCCATTAATGAAGGATCAAACTGTCCAAGTTAATACCCTGATGCATGCTCAATAATCCAGGTAGAAAAATCTAAAAAAGCTAAGTCTGGTCCTCTGGACCTAATGGTCCAGAGGTGGTCCTCCTTGATCATGTGAGCAGCTGGTTTCGGCTGTCATCAGCCAACTGGTTGATCCACTGTGAGAGGGTGCTATTTATAAGACTGAGCTGAATACAGCATCTCAGACTGAGGAAGTCTTTCGGACGAAAGACGAAATGTTTCTACAGTTTTTTTTGCTTTGTTTTGTTTTTTGAATGTCCAGAGGACCAGACTTAGCTTTTTTAGATGTCCAAGTTAATAAAGAAAAATAACATAAAACTGAGCTGCAAAGAACATGTATGACACATGTAGCATTTTACAAAAAAAGGCTACACACAGCCTTGCATCCAACTGATGGTTTGATGACAACAATTTGTGTGCATACACACCCTGCAAACATTAAATAATTACAACAGCAGCTACACATAAATAATATGTAATCAACTAAAAATACCAAAATAAAGGTTGACTCAGTTCACAACTATATTACTCAAGTTTTTTGGTTACCAGTAGTCTTTGATGAGGAGATGCTGCCTGGAACACACCAAGTGAATTCTCTCTCTATGATTGATCATGTTCTGAAAATGATAAACACAAAACAAAATGCAAACACAATCATTAAATTGCACACAGTTTAAATGTTCTTCTTCTTTGTTGAATTACATTTTATCATATTTTAATTGTTTAAAAAAAAATGCTAACCTGACAAACAGGAAAGTGGACAAGATTGTCCTGTTTCACTTGTCACATCCATAAATCCAATTTATTCTGGAAAGCCGTGATCGTGTCGGACATCTGCGTGTTGACTTGTTGCGTCTCTGCTCACAGACCTTCAGCATGCACTGCTTCAAAAACGCTCCATCTGAAAACGACTTGGAAGCGATTTCTTCAGCCACAATGAAGCTAGCTTTCACTGCAGCCTCGTTTTTGGCTGTGGGTTTCATGAACAAACACTGCTGCGACCGTAGTTTGCCTTCTTGGCAGAATGTGTTGCTTTTCTTGAAGGCTAGCTTGTTTAGCGTACTTAACTCCGTGTTTGGTTTCAAAACCGACACCGCCTCGTAACACAAAAGACATACCGGTCTTTCTCCTGGAAGCACAAACAAGTATTCGCCTTCCCATCTTTCTTGAAACTTTCGTCTGCATCAACTTTTCTCTTTCTGGACATTTTGGGATCATTATTCCACTCAATTCCACTCATTGGCATGAAGGTAGAAACATTGCTGCGGCTTCCGTAGTCGAAAGGCATTGTGGGCTACCGTAGTGAAAGGCATTGTGGGCTACCGTAGTTGAAAGGCATTGTGGGAAATGTAGTTTTTGGTCAAAACACGATCGTATTTATTTTTAGACACTCAAAACTTTTAAACTAAGCTCTCGCGGGCCACATAAAATGACATGGCGGGCCACATCTGGCCCGCGGGCCATGTGATTAACACATGTGCTGTAGCAAGTGTGGCAAAGCAGACGAACAGTTGGTTTGTTTTCCTCCATTTGGTTGTTCTCTGCATGTAGGTGCGTAAAACCCTCACTGGGCAGAGAGCCTGTAGCCTTTCCTGTTCCTGAGTGAGGACAGGGGCAGGTGGAAAGGAGGAGAGATCAAAGTCCAGACTCCGATGGTTCAAAGTCAAGACCTTGCGAGTGTATGCGGGATTAGGCCTTAGTGTGACCTTTGATCCGTCAGGGGCGAATCCGGTACACATTGGGTGTACAGACAATGCATGGAGGTCACCCATACGTTTCACCGAGCAAAGAGCCAGGAGAAGACCAGTTTTGTAAGATAGAAGATCTATCTTAATCTCGCTGAGAGGCTCGAATGGTGGGTCGCAAAGAGCCCCCAAGACCAGACCAAGATCCCAACCAGGGGTTAAGGTCCTGCTGGGTGGCTTGGTTCGAAGCACACCTTTCATATATCTCATTATGATTGGGTGTGCTCCAGGAGTCCTGTGTCCCCAACCCTTGTGACAGGCAGAGATAGCTGCAAGGAACACTTTAATCATTGAATAAGAACAACCCTTTTCCAGTAAATCCTGAAGGAAAGTTAATAGTTGAGCCAGATTGCAAGCACAAGAAATGATATTTCTTTCTGAGCACCAGGCTTCGAAGATGCGTCACTTTTGTGCATATAGGGACTGTGTTGATCCGGCACGGGCATTTTGTATAGTTGTCACCACGTTTTCAGGCAGACCCGACACCATCAGCCTGTCTTTTTCAGCTAACAGGCTGGAATTAATTCCAGATCCTGGCCTAAACAGCTGGGCTGTGACTTCCTGTGTGAGACTTTGAGGGTCCACCAGGTTGGGGAGTGGGCCTCCACGTTGATGTGTTAACAGACTTCCCTGATCGAGTCTCCTCGAAGACAGATGGAGTCTATTAATTTTATTAGAATGAGTTGGGACAGGAAAGCTACTGTTTCCCTCCAAAATAAGATTTTCTGTTGGGTTGAGGGGCTGCTGCTTTTGTAAACGAGCAGACCTCCTGATTCCAATTGTTGTCCCCCCAGGTGGGATACTGTATAGCAGGGGTGGGCAATTATTTTTTCCATGGGGCCACATGAGAAATAGAAAATATTGTGGGGGGCCAGGCGAAATTACATAATTCAATACTGCATAATAATAGTATTTCTTTATTAAAAGCAGTAAATATCATTGTTTAGACAAACTGGTAAAAGTATTAGTTATGATTAATCAACAAAATAAAAAGCATGAGTGGACATTTTTGAGGGCTAACGTTGTCTTGTGACTTGACAACAATTCAATCATGCACATTGCGCATGTCTTGATTTACATATTGCATCATTTTGTACGTGAATTTTAAAAAGACATCAAAATTAAAGCAATGCAGTCCACAAATGAGGTAAAATTAGAAACTATGTTTTTGTTGTAACTCCCCTTACGGGGGCCGGTCAGAGTCAACCAAAGGGCCGCATGTGGCCCTGGGGCCGTACAATGCCCAGGTCTGCTGTATAGGGACAAGGTTGATGCAGCTTTGTGAGGAAAATCACATGCTGCTCTTCTACTGCTTGAGCGTTACGTGTCCTTCATGAATAATAAAGGAGCAGTAGCAACGTGTGAACGTGGGGATGATCCTTTGTGACCGGCAGACTCAAGATAATTTGTTGATAAGGAGCCCAGTTTCCTTTCAAAATCAGGAGGAAAATTCTGGTTCAACTCTGATCCTTTTACACGCATAATAACATGATCACAGCCACTTCTTAGAGGGTGTGAAAAATGTGTCTGCCTTGGGGCGTCCGACGTGCTCTCCTGTGGTGCGAATGTGTCACGTGGTTGTCTGGTTAGTGTATTAGCCGTCCCCTTGCTCCTAATGGAGCGGGGGCTGGGACACATGCCCTTTCCCACCTGTCTTAGCGAGAGGTGTAGGGTCTGTTCGCAGACGCCTCTGGGTCTGTCTTCTGGAGACAGGTTCAGAGGCACCCTGCTGGGGCTTATTGAATAGGCCGGCACCCCATGAGCCGTGAGGGAGGGGGATGTGGCCCCTCCCTTTATGACGGCCGACAGGTCAGAGGCCCGTACTGTTGACGTTATTTGTGTTGGTGTTTTTTTCAATAAAACAGGGATGTGCTATTTTATGAGTTTTATTTGTGCTTACGTGCAACGACATACATGATTTGATGTCACTCACAGCAGGGAGAACATGGTTTATGCATGCAAGAGAGTTATCAGCCATTTGTACTTTGCTACAAATAAAGTCTGAACAAGGTGCGAACCCTCCCGTTACCGCGTGGGCGGGAGGTCGTCTGAAATGTAAACGTGAGCCTGGGTCATCAGGCACGTTTTTGACGAGTGTCCCGGTTCGCCGAGGAGGCCCTATGCCTGCTCGCTTGGCGTGGGACAAACCTATTTTTAGTCCATGCGTGCTCGGAGCGAGGTTGGTTCGGCGGGGGTCTCTGCCGAGGCTCCTCCTCGTATGCTGTCCGCTTCTGCGGTGGCGCACGCGTCGTCGAGCGGTGCCGCGGCTGTGCAGGTCTGCTTCCAGCGGGCTCTCTGGGGGGGGAAACTCCGACGAGGGATGCCCACCCTGAGAGCTTCAGCCTGCCTGCGCCTTGGTCCAGCTTGGTTTGGATTCGCTCCAAAGTCTGGCCAAAAAGTCCCTCCGCTTCTATCGAGTGGTGGAGAAAATGTACCTTTTGTCCCTCCGGTAAATCCGTCAACGTCATCCACAGGTGGCGGAGCGCGATGACCACTTCCGCCATACCTCTGCCCTGAGCCACAGCAGCTGTACCCATCTTACGGAGGACAAAGTCTGTAGCTCTGTGGGCTTCGTCCAGTAATTCGGCAGCAGCTTGCTTATCCGAGGTTTCCTGTAGTTGTTGGAGTTTTTCTGCGAGGTAAGCCTGCATCATCGCTGATGCGTTCATGGTGCGCGCCGTGAGTCCTTGAGCTCTGTAGCACTTCTCGAGAAGCGACGCTGAGGCTCTGCAAGTTTTGCTGGGGAGAGTCGGTTTTGTTCCTGATGATCTGGGAGCTAGGTGGGACGCTAGCGTGTCCTCGATCTGAGGTGCATTAGCTATTCCCACCTGATCCATGCCCTCCACGTCGAGGAATTGTGAGAGAGGGAGTAGCATGGGCGCTCGTGGCTGAGGCCAGGTGCGGGTCAGTTCCGTGAGGAAGTCTGGGAACACGGGCATCCTTTGCCTTGTTGCAACCTGTTGTTTTGAATAAAAATAGTTCCCGCCAGCCTCGTGACCTGTTGGCAAGGTGGGGGTTCCGACTAAGGGATGTTCAACGCGTCCGTTGCTCTGTGGCACAGGTCGAACAGGGCCGGGATGGAGAAGTCCGTTTCAGGGAGCGCAGGTATCGGGGTCCTGGGGAGGTCCTCTCCCGGATCCTCAATCTCGAGTTCTGGTTCCTCCGCTGAAAATTCGCCCGAGGCTGAGACGGAGATCTCGTCTTCATTTATCATGCCTCTGGTGTCGAACTCGACTGTTAGGTCCACCATGGGAGCAAGCAGTCAGGGTTGTCGCCCCATTCGACGTGCATGCTGTCATGTAGAGCCATGTGTTCGAGCTCTGGGGTCGGAGTGAGGGTCTCCGTGGTGTCTGGGTCCTGTGGACCAGCTAAGCTTCCCATGGCCTTAGCCACGAGGTCCACCCATTGCGGTAGCATTGCGTCCAGCATCTGGCTGTAGTATGGGCAAGAGTCGGGCGCGTCCAGAGCTTGTCTTGCATGAAATATACCCAGGCAGACTGGACAGGCCTCATGGGTGTCTGTCGCTGCGAGGGAAAATCCACAGCCACTGGGACAGACGCGCGAGGTTGGGCTCGCCGTCCCACTGGCTTTCCTTTGAAGTTTTGTCTTTCGCTTTCTCTTCTCCGGAGGCATGTCTGAGATAAGGCGAGCGAGACCTTCCAGAATCCTTTTTCGTCTTTGTTCGAGTGTCTCCTCCGTTGTGTCGCTTTCGCTGGCTAGCCCGCTAAGCTTATGTAACAGGTAGCGGTTGTGGCGCAGTTATAACGCCGTTGAGTGAAGCAACCTGTGGAGAGAGGAGAGAAGAAAACTTTGAGGTTATAGAAAGGTGCTGGGCTAGCTTTCGCTAGTCCAGCAGTACGCAGGGAAAATTCTCTGTGCGCTCTGTGCAGGGAGCGAGCTCACCTCAAGTTGAGCGATGGAGCAGCAGAGAAGTCCCGCAAAGAGACGTAGTTCAGGTTTTTGCGAGGTGAAGGGCAAAAAAGAGGAAGATGGAGGGGCGTCAGTCGCCTAAGTACCTAAAGGGCGGTACCTCTGGCGCGGGGTGACGCCCCCTGCCGTAAAAGGCGTGAATGTGTTCCTTCAGGTAATCGCGCGGGGGCGCATGGAGGCTGCACAGTTGCAGAAAGGAAACCTTTGCAGAGAGTGGTGAAGGCTGCACAGAAGACTGTTGGAGTCAGTCTCCCCACCATCACAGACATTTACACCTCTAGATGCAGGAAGAGGGCCACCTGCATCATGAAAGACACCACTCACCCAGCACACACACTTTTGCCCTGCTCCCATCAGGAAGGAGGTTACGGAGCATTGAGTGTAGAACCACTAGACCAGGGGTCTGCAACTGCGGCCCTGGAGCCGCATGCGGCTCTTTGTTCCCTCAGCAGCGGCTCTTTCAAGCTTTGACCAAAACTGATATAAAACTGAATTTTATTGGTTGTTATACAAACGACAAAAAAGGACTACTGGTAGTTTCAGCAGTTTTCCTATGTATAAGAAGTAAAACATACTTACTTTAACTTGGTGCTTTATTTTTATACTTAATTTTTCCACAAATAAAAAAAAATATAGGTCCGTATAGTTAATAGTTTTTATTAATTACAAAACTATCCCACCCCCACCCCCCAAGAATCTGGTCTTTTTATTTGTCTTAAATTATATTATAAATTATATATTGTCTAACACTGAATGCTAGGAAACGCCTTGTATCTGTGACTTTCCTGCCCTCCATTGATTACGGTGACATTCTATACATGAATGCTCCTACAAGCACCCTGCGGATGTTGGATGTTGTCTATCATGGTGCACTAAGATTCATAACTGGCTGTGATTATCGTACCCACCACTGCACCCTGTATTCACTGGTTAATTGGACATCATTAACCTCACGCAGACTCTTCCACTGGTACATTTTCATCTTCAAATCACTTCTTGGTCTGCTGCCCTCATACATCTCCTCCTACATGTCTTTGCGTGAGTGCAGCTACAGTGTGCGCTCTCAGGACATGATTACCTGCAGTCAGTGGAGGGCCCTCCGACCGCTAGGGAGCGCTAATGCGCTAATCCGCTTACAGCGGACCTAACGTTTTTGTCAGCGTAACAGCGTTTTGACTAACTTTTATAATTCATAAGCAGATTTGCGCTATTTTTATTTAAAATGCAGTACCGATAATAACTAATTATCTATCAGTAAAAACGAAAAAACTTATTTACAGGCCCGTACGACTGCTAACAGACCATATCCTGTCAGCGCCGGATGTGGTCCGTGACAAAAAAGCGTCCCCTCAGTCTCTTTGCTAGAGCGAGCGCTCTCAGTTAGCAGCCAGTGTGTTACTCTGCAGCCTTATTGCTTGTTTTCGAAGAGTCAGACGAAGAGTTTTTAACATGGAGGGTGAACTTATGGATGTTTCTCAGCGGCCTACGCGACGCGTCTGGATTTTAAAAAGTATTTTGCCATTTGCCCTCTTCAAAATGGCGGCCGCGACGGCCACAGAAGATAAGGACTTTCCATGAAAACACGGTAAAAACAATTATTTCTTTGCTGAGAAAAATATATTTCTTAGCTGACTTTATAGCACAAGGTTTTTCTGAGCTTAGCCGGTTCAAATGGTCAAATCTGCTGGATTAAAAAAAGTATTTCGCCATTTGCCCTGTTCAAAATGGCGGTTAGCGTGTTAGCATTAGCGTCCGCTAGCATTGGTAATACATAAGTGCTTTTGAAATTGTGGACCTAAATAAATCAATAAGTGCTTTAGAAATAGCGGAACTAATTTTTGGATTAGCGCTGCCCAGCACTGCCTGCAGTGTTCCCTCAGTGAGGACTGAAATTGGAAAACGGGCCTTCTCCTACTCTGTTCCTGCTTCCTGGAATATCTTACAAAAAGATCTGAAGCTCTCGGCCCTGACCACTCTGGATGGTTTTCAGAATCTGTTGGAATCCTGGCAAAAACCAATGCAGATATGTTCCTGTCTTTGATTTTTTTTTGTATATCTACCTTATAATGTTTTTGCTACTTTTTCTTTTCTTTTCTTTTGTTTACTGTTTAATGTATTTGTATCTTTGATGGTAAATGGTAAATGGAGCTTATTTATATAGCGCTTTCCAGCCCCCTGTGAGGAGCCCCAAAGCGCTTTACAATACCAGCCATCCACCCATTCATTCACACATTCATACACCGGTAGTGGTAGCTTGCCTTGCAAGGCGCCATCCAGACCTACCGGGAGCAACTTGGGGTTAAGTGTCTTGCCCAGGGATACAACGACACATGGTGGGCGGATGCGGGATTTGAACCTCCAACCTTCCGATCGGGGGTTGACTGCCATTACTACTGTGCCACGGCCGCCCCTTGATGTTCTTCATTCTTTAGTTTGTAGCAGGTCGCTTTCGTAAATGAGCCCTCGAGGCTCAATACGATTTACCTGACTAAATAAAGGTTGAATGAATGAATGAATAAATAAAAAAATCAAAATTATTAGATTTTTTTTTTTGCTTCATGTTACTGCTAATGGCCACAAAAGCCCCCTCCAACAAATCTAAAGTGGCCCATGGGCCACCAGTTGATAATCACAGCAGGTTGTTGTGGCTCTGATTACTTTGAATTTAGTGAACGAAGGTTCATAATGTCTGTTTTAATCGTAAAGGTTCCAGACCCTTGCACTAGACTGAGGAACAGCTTCTACCCTGAGGCTGTTAGACTCATGAATATCTAACCAGAATAATCACTGTGGAAAAATCACATCATGTTGCTGCTGATCTGTTTCATGTTGCTGCTGATCTGTTTCATGTTGCTGCTGATCTGTTTCATGTTGCTGCTAATCTGTTTCATATTGCTGCTGATCTGTTTCATATTGCTGCTGATCTGTTTCATGTTGATGCTGATCTGTTTTATGTTGCTGTGTCCATTCGTGCTCATCTGCTCACACAGACTCTTGTTCGTGCTGCTGTTTGGCATATTGATTTTATGCTATTAGTGCTAAGTGTAATTTTTATTGATGTTTTTCTTAGTTCATATCTTAGATCTTATTACTGTTTTTATTTTACATGTCATACTTTTGTTGGATGTAACTGGGACTCTGAGTACACAATTTTGTTCCACCAGATGTACCACATGGGGTGAGCATGACATAGAAACTTTGACTCTCTGACTCTGATGTTACAGGCAGAGGTCTACTCAACAAGTGTAGCAAATAATAGGTGAACTGAAACCCCATCATTACGTCCGCCCCACAAATCTGGTTTTCCGCCTCAACCCATTGAGATAGTTCTAGCAATTGTGTCTGTTCGTAAGCAACTTTTATGGAGGCTGGGAGGAAAAGCCTCCAAGTCCAAAGGTCAGGGGTCAATGTGCTGATGGATTATGGGGTTTCACTGTGCTTGCTGCTGCTGACAGCTTTTATTGGCTGGGAGGATGAGCTTGTAACCCCTTATATAATTATTGTATTAAGGCCAGTGTGCCCCTGCCTTGCTGGCACTTGTCCTCAGATCAATGTGGAGATAATTTCAGAAATGAATAGATAGTATCGACCTGGCCCTGTAGTGATGGCTTATCAGCCACATGGACAGGTTGCTGCAGATTATTGTGCCGTGTCATTTATGGCTTTTTTCAGATATGTTTTTCAAAGCAGCCTTGAAACAAAGACAATTCAATTTGGAATGGATTTCATTCAGTTTTTCTCACCTCTCACCGCACAATACGCAATAAATCACAGTCATTTGTGTTTTTATCTGTTTTCCTTCTTCGTCTGCCTTGTGCTTTAGTGTTGAGGAGGTCTCTGAGGACTACGAGAGGAGGAAGGAAGACGAGGGCAAGTGTCAGCACTTGAACTCTATCTGAGGGATTGAGTGAGCCTTGGTTCAGACAAACGGATGACCTTCAGGCCTGGTGTTTGTGGAGGACTGAACTGCTCTATTTACCGCTCTTCGTCTGGACTTAATAAACAACCCTTCATGTAGAACACACTTGAAAAGCTCCTCAAAAGCTCTCCAGTTGCCTTTTTAGATTCCTTGTGAAAACTCTCCTCTTGCATCACCAAGTGATTTGAGTCTAAATTAACTGCATGAACCAGGATGCTGTTTTAAAAAAAATACTCAAAGCCTTAGTGTTTTAATCATTCAGCCGCCTTTCTATTTTGAGGGGTGTGTGGGTGTGTGTGTGTGTGTGTGTGTGTGGGGGGGGGTACCCCCCACCCACCCCCACCAGTGTCATGTTTGTACTTTGCCCTCCTGCCTTCTAAACTGTAAATGACAAGATGTATCCATCAGAGGACTGGCGCTCAATTTCAATAGCAGCTCACGGGGAATCATTCAGAGAAATCTAATTTACTCTCTATTGGTCAGTTTGACCCCTGACCTCAATCACTTGACATGGTTGCCATGGTAACCATCGCAAAAGGAACAAACAGGAGCCAGGAATCAGATAGTGTCATCTCGACTGTTCCTCCAATGTCCATTCATCCATTCATTATGTACGGCCAGT
>JBBPBX010002156.1:39397-85635 GCA_038048925.1 Garcialebias charrua | reverse complement strand
AAACAAAAGGCGTAAAAAAAGAAAGAAAATAATACTACAAGATATGCCGTGACCGGGGATCGAACCTGGGTCTGTCAGATCCCAAACCCGCTCCTACACCACTGCCCTATCTCGGCATTCATGCATTACTCGTCCATCGCACAATAAGAAAACGAATACAACCAAATAGTTTCGATGAAGTGAAAAGTATTCCTAAATTAAATAAGTTAAAATATACAAATAACTAGTGCCATTCCGAAAACTATAATATGCGTTGTTGCAGTACTATTACGGAGTGCAATGTACCACTTCCATATAAGGTATGAACTGTAGCGAGGACCTTCCATCTCTGCAGGGGATTGGCTCTGCTTGAACCACTTTCGTGACGTCAGAGTGAGAAAACACGTCACAGTGAACAGTCCTTGACCAATAAGAAAATCAAGGCGCAATCCCTCTGTTCAACCCATAGGGTTACCGTAAACAACCAAATATTGCCGATTTAAACTAATACGCACAAATATATGAAAATTAACACAGATACTGTATAGTGCTATACAACATTTTAGACACATTTTAGAGAGTTTATCAGCTAAAAAAAAGTTAATTTTGAGGTGAGTTACACTTTAAGGAATTAAGATGCACCCGTTCCATTTGTTAAGCACAAATTCACAAAATGCTGAATGTGTATGATTAATAATTCAACACCAGTTCAGCAGAGTAGAGTTGTGAATGATGGAACAACGGGGCTGAGTTGGTGTAGGGGTAGGGCAGCCGACCTAGGAACAGAAAGTTGCTTGTTGCAGGTTCGAACCAACCTGTTCCCCCACTCCCATGTGGTGGCGCTGCACCAAGAACTACTGAAAGAAACAACACAAACCCCCCTGAAGACACTTCTTCTTCTTCTGGAAATAAAAAGAAAAATGGAGTGGCATCACGTTTTAGCGGTTTTAAGAGTTCTGTTTTGTCATTTTTCAACAATGGACTCAGCATGAGTGGAAGATGAGGCAGAAGACCATGGAGAATGTTATTTTTCACACAAAGCAAGCTGACGGCTCCATATGAGGTAAGAGAAATGCGTGTTTGTTTGCCCTGTGCTGTAGTCCAATTCCTGCTTGCGGAGCGGTGCCCGGTCTGGATGCATTCACACTGTACTCAAACCGCACTAGAGTTTTCGTCTACCGGACTGAGACCTAGGTTTTTAGGTGGGCCAGAGTTCACCTGTTTGTTCCGTGACAGAGTTTGATGGCGCATGCACACCTCCCCAAACAAACCGGACGTCCTAGGCAAACGGGCTAGAGTTCAGGACAACAGGGCTGGTGTGAATGCACCCTAAGAGGATCACACTCTCACCAGATCTTTTAGTCTGCTGCTGTGTAATAGTCTTTAAAAACAAGACTAGTCATTTAATGCACATAGTTTTGCCCAACCCATTTGATGTTTTTAAAATCTTAAAGTCTATAAGTCAGTTCCATTGACAAATCAATTCAATATGTTTCTATCAGCATTTGAAGAAATTCAGCTAAGTTTCCATAACAACAGCTCACAGCGTCATGACAACGGAAGAGACCCCGATGGCGTGTAAAACAGCCTGACTTCCTGATGGCTTCTTGCTCAGACTCTTTGCATTGCCATGGATACAAAACCATTCCATCCCCTCCCTGTTTTTCAGAGCAGGATCATGCCCTCAGTTTCTTTTTTCGTGGCAGACAGCGAACGCACACAGACAGCCCAGAATAATAAGACAAAGCAACATGTATACACTCACAGATCTGTGTATGTGTATGTGTGTGGAAAGAAGCTGGTCAGGTTTTGGGACGTGAGAGTTAATCAAGATTCGAGCCACTCATCGGTCACATTCACAGCCCCCTTAATGAAGTTTCACACTAAGAAAGGAAAAGTTATGCTACGCTGAGGTCCTGTTAACTTCTACTTTACTCGTCTCTGATATCAGCTGTCGACGAAGCTACAGAAAAGTGTCTTTCATCAAACCAATTGGTTTTGACTGCCACTAAAGATTAGTGCTGCTGCAAAAATTACAATTTCGCTAAACCTTGTAAGAAGTCTTGTAAAAAAATAGTGTAAATAATACCCTGATGCCCTATGTAAATAATGTTTTTCTGTCTAAGTTTGTAATCTTTTGTCGACATTTAACTGCAACTATTTTAGGCAGTCCTATTTAAATGTTAAGCTAATTGTGAAGATGGGTGTTATGACTTTTGTATTTGAAAATTTTACACTTTCCAAACTATTTACTTTTAATTTGTTTTGGTTTCATTGAGATAAATAAGGATTTTTTTGGATGTACGATATTGGATTTTTGGCTGATATCCAATATTACGATATGTTAAAACTTATTTGGCCGATAACCGATGACGATACCAAGATTTTATATATTTTCCTGCGTCAGAACACAACCCTCTTATTTAGGCTATTTGCTACAAAAATTGTGCAACAGCTGTAAGAGCTGGTGACATATATTCAGTAACAGCCATATGATATGCATAGCACTTTAACTTATATTAAATGAAAAGTGTTAAATGTTATTTATTAGCATTAGTCACCTGTGATGCTGTCTCACTTGTGGAGGTTCCTAGCTGCAGTGTAGGATCCTCTGCACTCCTGTGCATGAAGGACAGCCTTTTTAAGTTCAAAGATTTTGTCTATCCATTGTGCTGTAACGCTAATCATGCTAACGGGGCTAACACGACGTCCAAATGTCTGTGGTAAAACTCACACAACAAGTCTTGCTATCGGCTATTAGCTTCTAAATGAGGTCGGAAATGACGGCTTGTAACTTGGGTAACGTTACGTCGGAAAAATATCTCTGACTGGGGACGATGTAGCGAGGCTCAACATAGTCCATAAATCTTCGGAATCTGACATCCTCACCAACGAAAAATAAAACTTCAACATGCTGACATTGTGAATTTTCCCCTCCGCTGTGAGATCAGGTAGACGTACGGGACGTTATTGCGTTGTGCTGCCGCTGCAGGCAAAAATAGCACATTTTATATCAGCAAGTTTCTTTTAGTGGAATGGCCGATGTCCGATATTGAAATTTAACGCAAATATTGACCAATACCAATACCATGCCGATAATAATAATAATAATAATGTCCTTTTCTGTCATCTGTGTATGTTTTCCGTACACAGACGAAATTCGTCTCTGCATTTAACCCAACCACCACCAGGTGGTGCAGTGAGCAGCCATAGAAAGCGCCCGGGGAGCTGGAGAATTAGGTGTGCACTCATAGACACCCCAAGGTGTGTAGTGGCTGGGGCGCGAACCCGCGTCCTTCGGGTCCCAAGTCGGAAGCCCTAATCTTGTGCATCTCTAATTTTAAGTTTTAGGTACGGTTTTGCAAATTTTATATTTTAGCTACTCTTTTGTTTTTATTTTTAGCTACAATTGAGCTCCCCAGCTTTAAGCTAATGACATGCTGCATTTGGGTTTAAGCCACTGTGTTTTGTTCATTTTGAGTTTTAACTATTATTTTTGCTGATTTTATCTTTACACCACTGTTCTAATGACTTTTGCTTTATCTATGGTTTTGCTGTTCAGCTTATGTTCTGCTCGTTTTACCTTTGATAATTCAGTTTCACTTTTTTTGGGGGGGTGCAAATTTCAGCAGTCATTTAGCACAGCATACACACTGCATATTCACAAATAAAATGCAATGTTTTCTTCTTTAATTATTTCAAGAAAGCAATGAAAGGCATGCAAAGTTGTTTGTCAGTAAATCCCTTTTATCTTATTTAATCATTATTGACACCATCTTTCCTAATGAATGATAGAAATTGCCTAATGGTTGATTTATGGTGTCCGCGTTTGCTTTTGTCCATGACCTATGTGAATTTTCATCATTGGAATAAGTCAGCAAGAGTCCAAGAAGCCCCCTTACTGCCGTCTATAAACAGCACAAAGTGTGTAACTATACAGATTGTTGTCACAGATCACCAGTGTAAGCACATGGATTAACCTTCAAGTCCTAAGACTGGGTAAGAACCACAGCCTCCTCCACCCCCCGAAAAAAAGGAGAGGAACAGAAAATACACAGGAATGTATTAGCATTGAAGCCCAAAAAAAATATAACACTTTATAACAAACTAAAAAAACTGAAATTAAACTAAATTTGCATCCGTAACAGCCTGAATACAAAGAGGATTTTAAAGTCCAAATCAAATCTGAGCAAATAAAATTGTACTTTTTTGATGAATACCAATTTAAAAATGACTGGCAAAAAAAAAAAAGCACTCAGAGTGGTGAAAATGACTGTCTTGCATTTATTGTATTCTCTCCTGCAGCAGCTATGTGAACAGACCTTCAAGATTTAATCGATCAACACCAGGTCTGAGATTATTTCAGAGCTGATCCCACACATGTTCATATGGGGAAAGTTCGGGGGACCTGGCTGGACACGATGACCTCAACAGGACACAGACAGGTGAACTGTATGTGGGTGGAAGTTATTTAGTTAAAAACCTGTAAGAGTACCATCTCTGGAGGGGTAAGATAGGTAGATAGTGCAGGATGTCACTGAATTAACACCATGCTGTCAGGCTTCCCTAAAGCTAGATTTATACTCGACGCGTCGCGCAGCGCGCGAGGGGGCACGCGCCAAAAGTGACGCAATATTGCAGTCCCCGCCCCTGCGCGTTGGCCCCGCGCGTGGTCTTGGCGAGTGTCGTGCACCTCCGAATTTTTGAAACTCCGCAAGCCTAGTGCGCACGCGGTGGGCGCTACAGAATTGTTTGACATGTCGGGTGGGGACCTTCACGTCAGAGTCTGCAGCTCTCTGTGCCGCTGTGGTCATGGAGACTGCGTCGCGACGCATGGAGGAATGTTTTTATGTGATACAAATGTATTAAATTCACCTTATTCATCTCTGAGCTGGACTTTTCTTTTGTTGTTTTGCCAAAAGTCACGTGATCGCTTCCTCCTCGCTGACTCCATGCATTAAAACCGCAAGACACAATGATTTGCTCCTCTGGACAACAGTTCAGCACGCGAGCGGAGCATTTTTGTTGTTGTGTGATTTCAAACAGTTCTTCTTCTACGGTAGATTTCTTCTTCTACCCTTTCTTGCAACATATGCACAGGTTTTAGAGGGTACTGCCACCTGCTGGTCCGTAAAAGAACAGCACTTTGCCATGCGCCGCCGTGCGTCAACCATAAACACAGCGGCGACACTGTAAACGCATTTTGCCGCATGGCACAGTGCGTGCGCAGCGCGCACGCTCTAGCCTGCGGACCAAAGCGCGACTATAACTCAGCCTTAAACCTGAAGTCAGATATTATGGCTCCCTACACCATGCCAGGAGTAATACTAGTAAGTCTCTCCATAACTTTTACCATACATGCACACAGTGGCCATCTGTTTATTTCAAATCTTGATACAACAAGCAGTTTGCTGATGTCTGCAATCGCTGAGGGATTTGAATTAATTGTGCACTTGTAAACGCATTGATCTTCTGTGATTACTGGCTGTTCTCCAAAGCTTTGAAATAAATATGAAGAAGTCTACACCTGATCGTTTTGGGAATCCCTTTTTTTCACGACAATTGAATGTTTGTAGTTTTTTTAATATGAGTGTTTCAAGTTTTTTTCATGGCTGGAATTGAACAGGAAATGCAAGAAAATCCCATCACTTATTGTGCAAGCTATTAAGGTGAATAGAGGTAGTTTTTTTCTGCTTGTTCCAGGTGGTGAACATTGACAGATCCTGGTGAGTGGAGGGAGCAATTATATCCATGACCAGGAGCAATGGCAGCGCCAGGGGGTGGCTAAAGGTGGCCTTGGCTGCCATAGATTAATCTTTGACTACCCAAAGAGCCACCCCACCATTTGAGGAAACTATACTTGTAAGCAAAGAAAGAATAGTTTCCTCAAATGATTGGGGTGACCGGTTTACATATATGATGGTGGCCATCTTGTAAATTTTGACTTGGCAACACAACTTTTGATAGGGACTTTTTTTTTAATGCCTAAATGCAAAATCTCACCAAAATACAAGTGGGCTTCTTTTTAAAGTTATCCAGCTCACCAGATTTACACATATACATGTACGTGGCAGCCATCTTGAATTTTGACATGGCAACCCAGTTTTAAAAAGAAACCGTTCTTACGCCCACATGAAGCCACATACCAAAATAGAAGTTGGCACCTTACTTATCTTTCAAGTTATCATGCTCACAATATGCATAAATGGACAGATGGAAGGTACCGTATTTACAATTCCCCCTTTTTTCTTTGTGATGGGGGACAAAAATTAAGATGAAACAATACCACTCTACATCAGTCCATGCCTCCTAATTGTGGCAGTATAACAATTAATAAATGAAGTTGTTGCTGTTCTGGTATTGATGGCAGCCTATGTAGACAGTAAACCTGTAGTGTGGTTGATGTTACACACACTGTCATCTTGTACCATGTGTCAGTGACAAACAAGTGCAATACAACAACTTTCCTTCAGTGTGACCTCTCAGGTAACCAGAACCGTCACAATGTCTATGGGTGCATTCATATACCCATTTGTTTGAACACTTTGACATTAGAACATCACACATAGGCCTGTCACGATAACAAATTTGGCTGGGCGATTAATTGTCTCAGAAATTATTGTGATAAACGATAATGTTTGAAATTTGACAATACTGTAATTAGTAATTATTGTCAAATTTAAGAAGAAATGTTGGTTATGGGTGTAGTACCTTTTTTAACCACCGGATGGCAGTATAAGACTGTTTGAACTGAATGATGGATAGTGAGGGAGCCGAGCAGTGTCTCTTTAAGAAAAATGAGAGGGAGGCCCCTTGACGTGACATGGGCTCTCTGGAGGCTCGTGTGGTTTGAGCTCTTTAGCATTTTTCACACAGAGATTTTAATAAAAAACAGTAAACAAGTTCTCAGCTACTTTTTGCAGAGAAAACATTTTACACGAAGGCACGGGTTTCAACCGTGAATTTTGGAGCTTCGACAAGACTGTTTTTTTCCCCAGATGTTGGCCTGTTAGCTTAGCTTCTCAGCTTAGCTGCTTTTACCTATCCAAAAATGTGATTTTGGATCATAAAGCTGATTTTAAAGAGAAAAGGAGGGGTCAGTGAAGAACACCGGAGTTTAGTCTAAAAAAGCCAAGTCTGGTCCTCTGGACATTCAAAAAACAAAACAAAACAAAGCAAAAAAAATTGTAGAAATGTTTCGTCTTTCGTCCGAAAGACTTCCTCAGTCAGACTTCCTCGTTAAACCGGAGTTTAGTCTTTTGTCATCCAGTGTCTTCAGTAGAAAGAGACATGAAGAAATGATAAAGCCGACAACTGAAAAGGAGGTTGATCATTTTCATTTATCATGCGATTAATTGATTTATTGTTTATCACAACAGGCCTAATTACACATTCCAAGCAGTTACACAATGTCACCACCTGGCCATGTGCAAATGTCCAAACTGACCCCATCAAACTCCAAGTGTTAGTAATGCTGTTTGATGAGTCTACATTGCATCCTTTTTTGTCCGTTGACCTTCATTCGCTGTTTTGACTGATTGTCTCATACTAACATCGTCACTCTACACTGATTCCTTGTACATCATATCTTTTACATAGCCATCACTTGTTGTCCTGTTTACCAAATTACAACCAAATCGAACAGTTCTTTCTGGCTGCTTAATGTTTTTTGTCAGTAAGTGCATGTAGCTGGCTTGAAGCTACCTAACATTGATACAAAGTTGAGCTCAAATGATTTATCCTAAACATTTACTGGTCAAAGAGCATTTCATTATACAATGAAGGCTTTATTTTCTGAAGTACTCTTTTCTAGTAAATACCAGTGGCATATTCTACATTTTTGTAATGGGTGCTTAGAAACCAAAGTACACTGGTTAGTACAATGTAATCGTTAATTTTGATTTTTAAGCATATTGAACATTTGAAAAATTCCCTGATGCTTTTATTTGAATAAATTTACAACAAGCTTTATGCAATAGTTAGCTTTATATTAAAAACATGTTATAGAATTTATAAAACAGTATCAAAGCAAAACATGTTCAAGTAAGTAAGTACAGAAGTATTAATTATACAAAATTAATTATACAAAAAACAGGCTGAACCAACTCAGTGTGTCTATAAAATGTTCCAAATGTGTTGACAATGACACAAGCTCATGTCATTGCCTATGATATGCGACATGGGCTTGTGTCACTGGGCTTTTAAGTGGGTATACTGAAATTCCCAAGCTTTTCTAGTGAGTATACTCTGTATGCCCGCGTATCATAGACTACACCACTGGTAGAAGCTGTATTAGCTTTATTCTCGTGTTTTATACTGTAAATTAATTCCAATTTTAGTCTCATTCACTTCCTACTTGACACAAAAATATACAACAGCCCTGAAAGTGTGTCTCTGTCTTTGTGTCTCTTTTTGCCATCATTATCCAGACAGCTGAGTACTCGCAAGGTTCTCTCCCTCTCCAGTAGTAGCCTCAGTCCTTGGTGCCAGCCTCTTTTTAAAAAGGGAAGGAGAAAAAAAACAGTAGCTTTTGTATGTGGGCATAGACAGACAAGACCGCCATTGTCAGCAGCTGTAACTTCAGACAGACTTTCTCGACTGGAGAGACCACAGAGAGAGACTTGGCATTTGTTGATTGAACATTTGAGCATTGGTTTCAGAGACTTAGTTTCACTCTTCTGCTCCTTTTCACCTTTTGTTCTTGGGTATCCTGCCATCATCTTTTTTTCCTACTTCAATTATTCTGCTCACTAAGCTTAGTCGCTTCCTTAATTTAAATGTTGATTGTGTTTCAGTTGGTGTTTCTGAATGTGGTTGTGCACATGCAGTCTTTCATCTGTTGTGTCTTAGCACCATTATTTTGAACGAAGTGGTTTTCTAGTTGCAAAGTCTGGGAACACAACTTTTTTACAGTTTTTTTGAATGCAAATGTCAAGTTATTTGCATTGTCTCCACCTCTCGTTATGCCTACAACTGACTTGGCTGTTGCACTCTGCTCAAACATCTAAACACTCATGGNCAGTTCTTTTGGATAAGTGGCAAATACCGGTACTTGAGTGTAGTTACCAGAGGCCTCATGTACAAAGACTTGCGTGGACTTCTTACTGAAACGTGACGTACGGTCAAATCCAGAAAACGGCGTACGCACAAAAAAATCCAGATGTATCAAACTGTGCGTACGCCGGAATCCACGCACATTGCTTTTGTACATCACAATCAACGTGGAATTGAGCGCACATGAGAGAGTGGCCGACTCCGCCTTTGACACGCCTCCATATAAATATGCAAATTCATTTAAATATGCCCTGCACCAGAGGAATGTCATCTTGTCCCATCATGCATCACGTTCTTCAACTGCTAAAACAGCTAAAAATAAACAAAAAACAAGAATTTAAGCTGTGCAAAACTATTCAGTCTTTCTGTTTTTTATATTTTTTGCAGGTTATATTCTAATTGCGTCCATGTGGATGTAATAATTGTTAATCATGTGTGTTTGGTGTGAACAATAATGATTTTCACATCATGAACAGTTTCTCAGAATCACCTCTAAGTGTCGCCAATGGAACCAAAACCACAGAAACGTGCGTACGCCAACCCTGGAGTTGGCGTGGGGCTGCGCACATTTCCACGTTCAGTTCTGTTTTGATACATACGGAGTTTTGCATGGAAAATGGCGTACGCAAGGTTTTTGTGCGTACGCACCGTTGATACATGAGTGGTATTTGAATTTTCAACATCTTGTCTCAATTGTCAGAGTTCTTATGGGCATCTCAAATCCATTTTTAGCAGGTCGCTCTTGTAAAGGAGTCCACGAGGCTCAACGAGATTTACCTGACTAAGTAAAGGTTGAATGAATTAATGAATTTTAATTTTATTTCTGTTCATTTTAGAGAACTAGAGCAGTATTTGACACCTGCATGGGAGTGAGCCTACGACAGAAACCATCCAAGGCTACAGACCCAAATATCCAGATTTAAAAACCACGCCAATGATGAATAATAATAATTTATATAGCCTAAAATGTAATCATTTCAAAAGTGTACTCCAGTAGATTACCAGTAAATTATAAACGTGGCTCCCAAAGTGGGTACAAAGTGGTCCAAGGAAGGAACGATGCGGGCAGAAGAGAGCAACAAAATTATATGTGTGACCTACAATACAGTTGCTTGGTCACACTCAAATTCCAGTCAGACTTGAAAGAAAAAATAAATAAAAATTCTCACAACTTTGTAGGGTAGGGGCTCAATAGAATGATACAAGTCCAGCACTGAAAGAAGCCAAACTAAAGGGTTTTTATAAACTACTTAATCCCTACGATGTGGAGAGTCAGCTAAGCCACACAGAGGCCATCAATGATGTTCTGTAGGATTACAAAATAGAATCAGTGCTTTAAATAAAATCAATACTAAGACATTATCCTGGGACTGGTTTGCCTGAACTCTTGACATTTTATTCAGCTTTTAATCTGCTCAATTATGCAACAGTTCTATAAAGTTATTTGTATTCCACCAAACAGCAACATGAATGCAATAAGAAAAGATGAATGTCACATGGAAGTGTTAATCGTGTCATATAGCAAGTTATCTAGTGTTGATTTGACAATGGCTGAAAGGGTTGAGAGTTTTGGAAGAGGTTAATGCTGGATTATCCTTAGGAGAGATTAAATGCTTAAATATGTCACTGAATTAATATAGAGTGAAGTCATGGAAGTATTCATGATTTTCAGTCACTTCTACATCAGTCAAGCATCATTTTTTTTTTGTTTTCAGTGTTATAATAATAATAATAATAATAATAATAATAATAATAATAATAATAATAATAATAATAATAATTAATTCAATTTATAACGCACTTTTCATTACTGAAAATCTCAAAGTGCTACACATATATTGAATGCTACACACATTCATAAACCGGTGGCGGCAGACTACCATGCAAGGTGCTTTCCAGTCCTACCGGGAGCAACTCAGGGTTAAGTGTCTTGCCCAAGGACACAACGACACATGGTGCGGGTCCCGGGAGTCGAACCGCCAACTTTCCGATCGGGAGACGACTGCCATTACCACTACACCACGGCCGCCCCAGTATTAGACATGTTAAATTCAATATATCAATAATTAAAATGTTGATTCAATCTACAGTGGTGCTTGAAAGTTTGTGAACACTTTATCCATCCATCCATCATCTTCTGCTTGTTCCGAAGTCAGGTCGCGGGGGCAGCAGCTTGAGCCGGGAGGCCCAGACCTCTCTTTCCACAGCCACCTCTTCCAGCTCTTCTTGGAGGATTACAAGGTGTTCCCAGACAGATAGACAGTCTCTCCAGTGTGTCCGGGGTCTCCTCCCAGTCGGACATGCTCAAAGCACCTTGGAGGTGCCCAGGAAGCATCCTTACAAGATGCCTGAACCACCTCAACTGGCTCCTCTCGACGTGGAGGAGCAGTGGTTCTACTTCAAGTCTCTCCCACATAATTGAACTTCTCACCCTGTCTCTAAGGGAGAGTCCAGCTACTCTGCAGAGGAAACTCATTTCAACCACTTGTATCCACAATCTCAATCTTTCAGTCACTACCAAGAGCTCGTGACCATAGGTGAGGGTAGGAACGTAGACTGAGACTTTTCACTTTATAATTTTCTATATTTCTGCACAAGTATGACCTAAAACATCATTGTATTTTCACACAAGTCCTAAAATAAGATCAAGAGAACCCAGTTAAACAAACAAGACAAAAATATTATACGTGGTCATTTATTTATTGAGGAAAATGATCCAATATTACATATTTGTGAGCTGCAAAGGTTTGTGAACCTTTGCTTTCTGGTGTGACACCCCCGTGCAGCAAGAACTGCAACTAAACATTTCCAGTAACTGTGGATCAGTGCTACAGACCTTGGAGGAGTTTTAGCCCATTCTTTTGTACAGAACAGCTTCAACTCTGGATGTTGGTGGTTTCCTCGCATCAACTGCTGCTTCAGGCCCTTCTACAACATCTGGATTGGATTAAGGTCAGGACTTTGACTTGGCCATTCCAAAACATGAACTTTATTCTTCTTGAACCATTCTTTGGTAGAACTACGTGTGTGCTGAGGGTCATTGTGTTGCTGCATGACCCCCCTTCTCTTAGATTCAGTTCATGGACATGAATGTTCTGACATTTTCATGTAGAATTTTCTGATATAATTCAGAAGTCATTGTTCCATCTATGATGGTAAGCCGTGCTGGCCCAGATGCAGGAAAACAGGCCCAAACCATGATTTACCACCACCATGTTTCACAGATGGGATAAGGTTCTTGTACAGGAATGCAGAGTTTTCATTTCTCCAAACATAACATTTCTCATTTAAACCAAAACGTTTTATTTTGGTCTCATCTGTCCACAAAACATTCTTCCAACAGTCTTCTGTCTTGTCCACATGATCTTTATCAAACTGCAGACGAGCAGCCATGTTCTTTTTGGAGACCAGTGTCTTTCTCCTTCAACCTGCTGTGAACACTGTTGTTGTTCAGTGTTCTCCTGATGGTGGACTCATGAACATCAACATTAATGTGAGAGAGACCTTCAGTTGTTAGAAGTTACCCTGGAGTCCTTTGTGACCTCACTGTCTATCCCACACCTTGGAGTGATCTTTGTTGGTCCACCACTCCTGGGGAGGGTAACAATGGTCTTAAATTTCCTCCATTTGTTCACAATCTGTGTGACTGTGGACTGGTCTTTTTCTGAGCTCCACAGAAATCTCCTTTGTTCCTCCATGATCCACTTCCACAAACATGTTGTGAAGAGCAGACTTTGATAGATCCTGTTCTTTAAATCAAACAGGATCACACCTGATCATCATCCTGAAAACACCCGACTCTAATCTCACCTTCAAATTAACTGATAATCCTAGAGGTTCATATACTTTTATCACCCACAGATATATAGGATCATTTTCTGCAATAAACAAATGACCAATTATAATATTTTTGTCTCATTTGTTTAACTGAGTTCTCTTTATCTACTTTTAGGACTTGTGTGAAAATCTGACAATGTTTTAGTTCATGTTTAGGCAGAAATATAGAAAAATCTAAAGGCTTCACAAACTTTCAAGCACCACTGTATTTCTTTCACAATGAAGACTAGAATCAATGCATTCTTCATTTGTGAAGAGAAATGTGCTTGGCTCTGATCTGAACATTTAGGGTCAGGCAAATAAAAAGCACCCCAGGGATTTGGTTGCACAAAATCATGAAAACTAGGTGGTCCATATTTGCATGGCCAATGTTAGGAACATATGAACAAAAGCCTCCCAGACAACCTCTGACCCGGTCAGTGTGATCAGATCTACAATCTGTTTTTGTGCATCCAGACCTGTCTTTAGAGCTCTCCATTATTGACCGATCACTCTGGATGTTAAGTTAGCATCCAGTGGGAAAAGAGCCTTTGTCACTATTGAAATACAGACTAAAGATGATGTTCTTTTAAAAGTATCAAACTACAAACTAAAGGGGTCATCTCGCTTTTACCTTTGAGACACTAAATCTTTGTCTGTGCTGACAAAAAACAAGCACAGCAACTAGTGAAGTGTTATTTTTTCTGAATTACTGGTAAGTGCACTGTCCAGGCTGCTCAACATCAAAAAGATCCAGCGTTCCTCGTGGCTCAGAACAGATCTAAAATAGCCATGACCAAATGTAGCCAAAGTAAGAGTGGACTACAGCTAAATGGATTAAAGGATGAGAGAAGATATGAATATAATGCTTCAGATTGAGGAACCAGATGGAAAAAGTAGAGCTGAGAGGGGCAGACAAAGAGAAACTGGAGATAACGCATCACAGAAGAAAGCAGGCAATCATTTGTTCAGTGCAACATTTGTGGGTTATTTTTTTTGGGGGGACAATATAATTTACATGAGGTAGATACATTCCATCAGATTTGGCTTTTTTGTGAGTAAAATGCTAAACATTTATATTACCCAAGAAGTAACAGATAAAACAAAGACTTAAGATTAAAACTTTTTCCAATCATCCAGTATTATGTTCCAAATCTTTCAATAACAACATTGTACTTTTCTCCCCGTACACAAAATGCTAAGGCTTAGGAAAATCTTTCTAACAAAATTAATCTCTTTAAAGCAGATTTTAATTTAGATTTCTGGAACATTCATATACTGTAGTTTAATCCATTGGGATGCACAGAGACAACTGTTTTTAGAAGCTAGCAGGGACTTTGGGGTTGCCAATGGGTCACATTGTATTTTGAAGTTTAGACATTGTTTTATGGTTTGAATTAGAATTAGGTTTAGGAGAATATGTGTGAGTAAATTATTCTAGCCTTAAACCTGGAGTTACATGTAATTTGAGAAGCACAATCATTAAATCACGTTGTAGCCCTAACTGGTCCTCGGTTTCTGGGTATAATCACAATTTTTAAAACTCTAATTCAAAACCACTCAACTTTTCTTCATCCTGTATCGTAAAATGCCATGAAAACATATACATGTGTTACACGTAGGGATGCACCGATCTGTACGTGCATCATGGATCGGAAATATTGGCAGGTTGGATCGGACAATCCGATATGTAAATTATGCTGGTATTGGAGGCCGATACCGATACTGGATCAGATCGGCCTCATCCCTAGTTACACGTCACATACAATTGACACCAGATGCGTACACCCACTGTAAGAAAGTTACGTAACTTTTTCTTTGTCTGACATGAAATTAGACTGAACTGTTCATATTTTAAGTCAGTTGTGATTCCCAAAATTATTTGTTTGCTAAATTCTGACACATATATGTATTACTTTTCTTCAAAGTCACAAGTTTACATACATTTTCATGGAATTTGGTAGCATTGCCTTTAAACTGTTTGACTTGTGTGTTTGTTAGGGATGCACCGATCCAGATTTTCTTACTTCCGATCCAATCCCTATACTTAAATCTGGATATCAGCCGATACCGATCCAGTTCTGATATCCTCAGTTTAATGTGGTGCTATGGCTCTGCAGACATTGCATGTTGCTGTCTTGTGGTGTTTAGTGTAAAATACTTCCACACAGCGGACATGTTACAATGAAAAGTTGGCTAGCTGTTAGCTACAGTGCTATTGCACATTGTAGCTGGCTGCAAACTATGAAATGGATTTCCTGAATGTGAGGCGGGCCTTGTTACTCTGGGTTTATGAGACACACCTCCGTTCAGGAAATCCATTACATAGTTTGAAGCCAACGTGTAACATGGATCGGAAATATCGGCAGGTTGGATTGGAAAATCCGATATGTAAATTATGCTTGTATCGGAGGCCGATACCGATACCGGATCGGCCCCATCCCTAGTGTTTGTTGACACCTAACTAATCTGGCAGTTTGCTTAGAGCAGGAGTCATCCACATTTTTGAGATGGAGAGGTACTTCTGTGGGACCAAGTGACACGAAGGCTAATTGTTTGATACAAATATAAATTTGCGCGACTCACCTTTCATTATAGTATTAATAATAATAATTTGACATACATGTGTATATAGGACAGCCTGAACACATCTTAATGCTAAGCTCTTTAATTATCTACAGTGATTTACCCTGGGGAAGCACGGTGGCACAACTAGTAGAGCTTCTGCCTCTCAGTGAGCAGGTCCCCGGTTGAAATCCTGGTCCAGGGGCCTTTCTGGGTGGAGTTTGCATGTTCTCTCTGTGCATGCGTGGGTTTTCTCTGAATACTGTACTCCGGTTTCCTCTCACACACCAAAAGCATGGTAACTCTAAACTGTCCCTAGGTGAGAGTGAGAAAGTGAATGATTGTTTGTCTCGTTTGTCTCTAAGTGTCCCTGTGATGGACTTGAGACCTGTCCAGGGTGTACCCTGCCCCTCGCACAATGATCGCTGGACATGGGTACCAGCGACCCCTGTGGCCCAAAATGGAAGAAGCGGGTAAAAGATAATGGATGGATGGATAGATGGATTTGCCATGGCAAATATGATGATGACCTCAGACAAGGTTGTTAATATGTACTGTATATACAAGACTGTTTATTTACATATAAAAAAATATATATTACTGTATTTTCATTTCAACTCTGCATCCATGCAATGATTTTAATTTAAAAACATTAATTTAATGACATTTTTTGGCAGTGCTCATTAATGATGAGTGCTATCTTTTTAGAACATGCCCCTCAGGCGACTCAAGAGGTCCCTGCAGGGTGCCTGTGAGCACTGTGTTGGTGACCCCTGGCTTAGGACCATTGTCCATTTGGAAGAGCTGTATGAGCCCACAGTTTGACTTTCTGGCTGAGGTCTTGAGATGCTGCTTCAATATTTCCACAGATGTTCTTTCATCGTGATGCCACCTATTTTATGAAGTTCACAAGTCCCCATGGCAGCAAAACATCCCCACAATGAGCTGTACTTCACAGCTGGGAATGTACACGCTTCCCTTTTCTCCACCAAATGTAACAATGGACAATATTCAGTCATTCATTCAACCTTTATTTATACAGGCTAGTCTCACTGAGCCATGATGACTAATTTACAAGAGAGACCTGTTTTAGACAAACCACATACAGTATAAGGTACACAGAGCAATAAACAGCCATAAGATGCAGTTAAAGTTACCGGTAGTTAAATGCACAGTATATACCGGTAGGGAAATTTTCAATTTTAGTTTTGTCAGACCACAGGATATGACTCCAAAATGTAACGTATATCCCTGTGTGCAACGGCTATCTGGTTTTATTTCTGTTGCCTTTAAAATAATATGTATTTCCTTTCAGCCCATGGCAGTACAGGACTTATCCTGAACAGCTTCAGCAGCATCTTCACAGCTCTTTTCATTTTGTTTTGTGATTACTACACACAAGCCTTTTCTCCATTGTTATGTATAAGAAGCTCAGTCCTCACCTCGTTCTACAGGTGTGCAGTGGAGAGCGTCCTGTGCTCCAGCATCAACGTGTGGCATGGAGGCTGCACAGTTGCAGAGAGGAAAGCTCTACAGAGAGTGGTGAAGGCTGCACAGAAGTCTGTGGGAGTCAGTCTCCCCACCATCACAGACATTTACACCTCCAGATGCAGAAAAAGAGCCACCTGCATCATGAAAGACCTCACTCACCCAGCACACTCACTCTTTGCACCACTCCCCTCGGGACGGAGGTTGAGGAGCATCAAATGTAGAACCACTAGACTGAGGAACAGCTTCTACCCTGAGGCTGTCAGACTCATGAATAAATAAATAATAAGAATAAACACTGCAAAATGTCACATCATGTTGATACTGATCTGTTTCTTGTTGCTGCGTTCATCTGTGACCATCTGCTCATAATGACTCATGTTCGTGCTGCTGTTTATAATGATGTTTTTCTACTACATTAGGGCTTAGTGTATTACTAGCTGATGTCTCTCTTAGTTAATCCTAGATGTTATTATTGTTTTTCTCTTGCATTTGTTGTTGGATGTAACTGGGACCCTGTGTACATAATCTCGTTTTCAACACATGTACTACATGCGGTGCAAATGACAATAAATTCTCTCCGACTCTGACTCTGATAATTGTCATCTTTTCATTTCTAATTCATTCTTCCCAGGTGTTGGTGTGTCTCCTTTGCGAGTGTGTCCCCAACTCCCTGGATTGGATTGTCTGTTGGAGCTTTATTAATTGGGGGAGGAGGGTACAGCAACACTGGCTGCTCACTGAGGACAGTGACTGCTGAATGATTAGTGCCTTCATGTGCAGCTCTAAACTCCCCAAAAGCTCCAAACACACTGGAAAAAATAGCTAGATTTGTTGCTAGTTGCTTTAAAAAAATAAAGTTGCTAGAGGAGTCTGAAAACTTGTTAAAGTCGTTAACTTGGCAACAATGGGAGTTCACAAGTACAGTCTTGATTCGTCCAGTGACATCGATCCACGGGCCGATCAATGGCTGTGGTTAGCTGACATCAGATTGTTTGTTCGGCTCGGCTCACTTGGAACCACAGCTGAAGAGGTTCAAAAATCAAACAGGAATGGGAATGGAGACACAGGTGATCAATGCTGAATCGTTTATACCAGTGTGATTGAGCAGATGAACGTGACGCCTTCAGGCATCTTGGACGCAAGGATGCATTAAAATGCAGGCGTGCCTCCAGTTAACATACTTGTTGTCAACTACCGTATTTTCTGGTGTATAGGTCGCACCGGTGTATAGGTCGCATTGTCCAATTATCACCAATAGATTGGAAAAATCCCTAGATAGGTCGCACCTACGTTTAGCTCTGCTGCAAATGTCTGCCACAGGAGCGCACAGCAAGGCTTTTAAGAAGATTAACACTTAAAAACAATTATTTGTTTGATAAAAATTATAGCAAATATGTGTCTGAGCTGAACTTTTCCTTAATAAATGAACGTAATTGTGAAATGAGCTGGATTTTAAAATTTGTTTCGCCGAAAGTGATAACAAGCCATATGGTCGCACCGGTGTATAGGTCGCAGGCCTTGAAAAAACCATAAAAAGGTGCAACCTATACACCGGAAAATATGGTAATCAAAAGCTTCCAAAGACATGACACCAACATCTTTCTCAAATTGTTTCAATGCATCTTTAGACAATCTTAGCATGTGTAAAGCTGTGATTTTTTGAAGAATGTTGTAAAAAAAAAAATCTCTAAATTATTCTCGCTCTCATTTTGCTGGCACTTAGAAATTAGAAATCATTTTAGGAACCCTACATGACCTAAAACAGGAAATGGAGATGGAGAGAAGAATGAATGATTTAATGCTGGACAGTAATAAAAAGAACTGGTTGTCTTTTAATACGGTGTAAATAAACATCCTGTCTCAACTTTATGTATAACATTCACCATCAACAACCGCAACAACAGAGGATCCAGCATTGGAGATGTGTGTTGTACAGATCAGACTTTGATTTTAAAGAGGACAACAAACATTCAGAAGAAGGCGTTATAGAAGCCAAAACTTGTTCAACAAACCAGTCCACTTTAGAGTATGTCACAAAAGACAGGGAAAGTTATGAATATTGTACTTTAGTAATATGAATGCAGTTTTAATAGTGTGGATGCTGGAAGAGCATTCAGTTTGCTCGGTCAATTAACACTTCTTTACGCATGAGCCATTCACGATGCCCTGCATCACTCAAGAGTCCCTACTGAGCCAAGAAAGTGTTTACTGTGAAGCACGAGCTAAAAGAGATCCAACAAATATCGTTAGACGGACTCTGGACAGTGAGAGTGGAGTGAAAACTAATTAAGGTGAAGTATTTTAAGTGTTGATATGAATTGATCTGCCCCCCTGCTGCCCAAGAGTGGCAAATGAAGATTGTAGTCGCACCAGTATATTATATTAATGTGACGTCTCTTCAGATAGAAAGATGAGAAACAATATTAGCCCTCATGCACGAACCGTTCGTACGCACAGATTTGTTCTTAAACTGTGCGTACGAGTGATTTAGGATCATTTGTGGCATTCAACAATGTTTTCGTATCCTACGATTTTTTTCAGATACGAACAAAATTTACGAGTGGTCCGGACCTGTCGTATATTTTAGGAGCGTCAGTCTGCTGTCATCCAGACGGAATTTCTCCACTAATAACTTCATATTTCGTTATTTAGAAAATATTTAGAGTTTAAAAAAGTCACGCACCACAATTGTTCTTGACAATAGGTTCTGTTTGAAGTCGAATTATAATTTTAAATGTAATAATGACTAACGGATTAAAGTATTTAAATTAAAATCAATTTGTTATCAATGCCGTTTTCTAACACTACAATATTAATATGAAGATCTCAAACTGAAACCAACTTAAATTATGAATTAATTTAAGTTTAATTTGTCTCGGTAACGCAGACTTCGGTAACGCAGACTTTAGATTGACCTCCTCCTGTTGCAGTCATAGATCTCAGATAGTTCAATGAGAAGAGCGTTGCGTCGCAATACCGAACCTTATGGGTTCGAGTCCCACATGGGACAACGGTTTTTTTTTTCTTCTTTTAATTAATTCCAGATTTAAAAAACACAAGAAAACTATTTACAATACAACAAGAAATGAAGCATAAAGTCTTTTTAATCTGGAATGAATAAATAATCTAAAGAAAGAAGGAAAAAAAAATAGTTATACCTCGTGGGACTCGAACCCACGAGGTCTCGATAAGCAGTGCAATGCTTTACCCAGTGCATACCTGCAAACTCAGAAGGGATGAAAAAGGTGACAAACGTTGCGCCAACCCCCCCCCCCCCGAAAGATTTTGTAATTTTTTAACATGCTTCAGGTAAAAGTCATTTACTAACCTGATTTAATGAGAACATAAATAGGAAAGATTGTGTCAACCAAAAAAATTAACAACCAACAACAGCAGCAAGCCAAATACAGCAGAACATTTTGCTAACAATGCGCTGCTCCGAGTCAACAGATGCATTTAAAAACTTAAGACTTATCTCTTCAGACAGGCTTTTGGTTAATTTTGTACATTGATTTTAGAGTTTGTTATGTTTTACCTTTTAGTATTTCTGTGATTTTATTTTTCCTTTTGTAAAGCACTTTGTGACTCTCATGTCTGTGAAATGTGCTATATAAATAAAACTTACTTACTAACAGTAAAAACTCATTTCTTAAATGTTTTGCCAGAAATTTTTGAATAAAGTAGATGCCATTTCCTGCATTCTGGTGTAGTTTAACAAGTTGTTAAACATCTATGTTTACCTACATGTAAACACTTGATTCAATAACTATTTTAGAGACATCTAACAAAATAAAGTCAGGTCCTGTGGACAGATTAAAAAATTGTTTAAATTATTATTGATCATGCATCAGGATATTTTAGAGACACCTCATTCAACTAGTTCATATAGACATCATCCTGTTTTTAAACTCACTCCTGTGGCTAAGATAATGAAATTAATGTGACAATTTATCAGTGACTTTAGGGGTACAATTGACTGTTATTTTGTTAATTTTTATTTAAGAAAGTTAATTCTCAATAGTCCAGGTATCAAATCCGCTCATTCTCAATCAGTTCATCTGGACAGTTTCTTTTTAGCAGAAACGTTTCACCCTCACTCCAGAGGGCTTCCTCAGTCAGAGTAGTCCAAAGCACACTGAAGTTAACCCACCAAGTAAGCAACTTATGTGGACCAACCAGTTTGCTGTAGCCAAGATGGTTTCTGGGGGCGTGTCCCTCGTCGACTCCTCCCAGGCAGGCAGACATGTCCAAAGTGGTTCAAGACAAGAAAGTTAATTCTCAATAGTCCAGGTATCAAATCCGCTCATTCAGCTACAGCAAACTGGTTGGTCCACATAAGTTGCTTACTTGGTGGGTTAACTTCAGTGTGCTTTGGACTACTCTGACTGAGGAAGCCCTCTGGAGTGAGGGTGAAACGTTTCTGCTAAAAAGAAACTGTCCAGATGAACTGATTGAGAATGAGCGGAATTTTTATTTAGTTTTATTAACACAAAATGCCATTTTACTAAACAATGGTGACACTCAATAAATATTAACTTTACCCAATGAGCAGGTGACATTTTAATAACCACCAACAGTGAATTTAGGAGGGGCTTTTTAGTTTTCTGATTTAGTGATACACACCGTGGTGAAGTTAGTTCACGACTCTGTCATGTTTTCATCAGCGTGGTTCTCCCGTGTCACTTTGCAAAACTGCATGTTGCAGTTTTTTTTTTTTTTATCTTTGTGAAGCTTCAAGAGCTCCCACACGTTGGAGGAGTTGGCTCGATCAGTTTTCTCTGCTCTCTTCCCTCGCGCTCTGTTGAACCTCCGCGCGCGACAGAGCTCTCTGGACTCACGCTGCAGAGTCTTTTTTTTTTACTTCAGTTCAAAGCTTTTGCTGTCGTCTCCTCCCCCTGTCTATCCTGAGGTTGTGATTGGCCAAAATGACGTGCTCCAACAAAGATGTTTTATTATCGACAAGATGCCTTGCTCTGTCTTGAAATCCAGTCAGTGGAAAATAATGCATTCTAATTTGTCACGGGTCTGACCCCCCCCCCCAAAAAAAACCCAAAAACTTATCGGATCTACACGAATCACGTAAATGATATATTTTGCTTTGAAAACGGCGAATTTCACCGAAAGGCGACTAGTTTGCTGGTATGAGATCAGAAAGTTGGAAGTTGTCCAAAAAGTTAACAGGAGTGATTTGTTGGAGGAAGAATTACGAGAGAAAAAAAAGGAGTTATTGTTTAAGTTCATAGGCGCATGCATGAGCAAAAATTAACAGAGTGAAAGAAAGAGAGAAAGTGGTTGAGAGACTGAAGAAATGTGTGTCTCATCTGTTATGAGTCTGAAAAAGGAAGAAGAAAAAAATGTGTGTGTTTGGTTGCTGAATTTGTCAGCTGGAGTGTTAAAGAGACAGGATGAGTAAAGTGTGTGTGTTTGGAGGATGCACGTGTGTGCAACAGCTTCCATTCCCTCTGTTGTGAGTAACTGAAGAGGGGAGACTGGGGGAGATGTTGTTGGAAGAACGGAACTGCTCAGGCTGTGTCAGACTGAAATGATGCTCCGAGGAGAATGAGGTCATTAGGGTCAGAACAGTGAAGCAGAAAAAATAAAAAAGGGAAGAGGCAGGTTGTTTGAGCTTGAAGTTTGCAGGGCTTTGATGAATTAAACAAGTCAAGCCCAGAAATTAGGATTACAAATTGGTCAACAGGTGACATTAGAAATGTATTGGAAGAATCAGACAGTGAATAAAAAAGGAGGGGTTTTAAGTTTTTTTTTCCCCCTTTCTCCTCCTCCAAGTTTAAAGAATGAACCTTTTATCTGAAAGATCACTAATTTCTGTCATTCTATCTCAGTCTTTTGCTTTTTTCCAAAGCTTGGTGTCTTGTCGTCTGTCTGTTGGGACAACAGAGGTGGGCCCTGAGGATGACCAACTCCTGAGAGAGGCGCATGTGACTGGTGTCGTCTGCTAGGTCGCTTCATCGCTGCTGCAGAGCTGCTGGATGTCCAGCGCACCTGAGGATGGGTGTTCGTGCTCATTTGTGATGTGGTGCTGATGACCACACCTCTGAAAAACGAGACATGTCCTGAAGTGAGGACAGTTGGGGCTCTTTGCCACGAGATGAACCATGTTAAGAAGACAGGACGGCTTCAAATGTCCTGTACATCGGTCCAGCTGGTGACTATGTAAGCAGAGGTGTCCGACGCATGTGACATTTCAGTGCGTCGACCTTATTGCAACCTTAAGGTCTGCCTAGAAGATGTAAAAAAAAAAAAGAGACGGCCAGAAAAAGTGCTTACCAATCTTTCACGTGCTTCAAATGAGACTGCATGTAAAAATTGCAGGTGTTTTTGGTGCAAGCTGTTCCAGAGGGTGGAGCCACAAGATCCATCGTGTAGTGACTAAGTTGGGAACATTCTTTATTGTTCTTTTGAGTTTTTATTTTGTTTTATTTTACCTGAAATGATAAAATCTGAAATGATGAAATGGGATTTGTTTTTAAGACTAAATGATGATTAATTAGAGATGACATGCACATGAAGATATGTGCTATAAACAGGAATAGGTTTTATCTGGACAGTAAAATCATCCTTAAAAAGTAACTAGGTGCCTTTTTAAAGGATGTATGTGTTGTATGCTTGTGGGAGTGCGGATAACAAGACTTATTGATTGATTAATTGGCAATTCTGCTTTGCAGTCATCCTGGACCCTTTGTTGCGCAACAAACGGGCCCATAAGTGCCGAAACTTGTGTTCTGTGTCTGACTGTCCATTTGAAAGTGTTAAGGGGAAAGTTTTACAGCGGTTTAAACTAATAAAGTGAGTTACATATGGTTTAAAACTAATAAAGTGAGAATGTGCAGTATCCCTCCTTTACTTTTGTATTTTAGTGCTTTGTTTTGTAGGAAGGATCATATAATTAGATTAGTTTGTAACACTGTCTTAGAAATGTCCCATGAGGTGACAAGGAAAATTTTCCAAAATTAGTCAGAAAATCACATGATGGAGTGAATTAAGAAGTATTAATGTTTTTCTGACTAAATGTTTATCAATTTTTATGTTAAGAGTTAATGCTTAATTCAACATTTGTGAGAAAAAACATTTTAGTTTAGTGTCAAGATGTTTAATTAAAGCCTTGAAGAGGGGGAGGGGGGTTTGTGTGGCTTTGCTTCAAAGGTCCAGAGTTTCTTTGAAGGATAAGGGCCCAATCCTTCTCGAAAAACTGGTCTTTGATGAAGTGAATGCATATCACCCATCCTACTTCAAGCCTGGAAGTTCTTCTGAAAGGGAGTTAGGCAAATAATGTTTTTCCATGTATCTCACAGCCAAGTTTGTAAGATGTGAGCACAGCTCAGCAATTAAGGGCAAACTGACCTTGTAGCTGATAGATGAAACAGAAATCTTTTGGCGGTGCCTGGCACCGCTTTGAAAAACAAAGTTTGATTGAAAACGTGTTTGATGAGTGAGTGAAGTCATGTACAGTACTCCACAAAGGTATAAATTAAGAAGCGCTCGGATAAACATTTGAGGTCTGCCATGGTCCTGATCAGATGCTCGGCTGCGTTGACAAGATTCTCATCTGAGTTGAAAGTGGCCTCCCGACTCGTGTCACATGGTGAGATTTTAAACGTCAATGTTTTGAGTTTGTGTGCTGTTTAATTTCTGTGGCGGAGTTACTGACACATTTCTCTAGCAGATAACAGTTTGTGTATCTGAACATGTATGTTTTTACTTTTTTCTGTCACAAGACTTCTTTAATAAATATCCATTATTTTTAATTAAGTCTGTTTGTTTTCTTCCAAACCAGTGAGTGTACCCACCTTTCACAAATATTTCATAGAAAAAGCTCTCATGGTCACGCCCTTCAAAGATCTGTTTACATTTACTCCGCCCTCTGTAAGAGCCAGTATCTCTAATCTGTTGTTGTTTTTAAATTAGCTCTTTTTTTATTACTCATTTGACTTACTGTTAGTGCTAGCTTAAGATAACTTACCGAAAGCCGTCTGCGCGCGCCGCCATGAGCTGCTCCTTTTAGCCCGAATCCGATGTTAAAAATAGCTCGTTCCTCCTCCGCCCTTTTATGTCCGCTCGTTGCATGCAGCGCTTTTGGGAGCGATCTCTGCTTCAGTCCAGACACATACACAAAGTTCACTGAGTGTTTCCAGTTAATTTATCCGTATGAGGCAACCTCTGACTGGACCCCACGCTCCTCAAAACCTATCAGCTCCTAGCCAGCTCCCGCCCGCTGATGGACTCTTCGCCGACGGTCTGCTCGTTTTCCGGCTGCCGGTTGCTCGTTGGGAGCGATCGCTAATACGCTAAAAATTGAGCTAAAACGTAAAAATAACGTAGGTATTTACAATTGAGACATTTTGTAATGTCAAACTCTGGATGCTTTCCTCTACGTCCTCCTGTTTCTCTTTTAGAAGAAATTCTGGTGTGTAAGTCAGTAACAAAACGTTCTATGAGTAAAGTTTATTCCTTGCTCAGCTCATATAATGATATCAACTTAGACACGTTGAAGTGTAAGTGAGAGACGGACTTGGAGGAATCCATTTCGGACACAGTATGGCAAAAAATTATTGAAAATATCTATTCGTCCTCAATATGTTTGAACCATGTTGTACTTCAATTCAAGGTAGTACATCGTTTACATTGGTCTAAGGACAGATTAAGCAAATTCAAAAAGGACCTCGACCCGACGTGTGATCGTTGCAAACAATCTTCAGCCACACTTCTACACACATTCTGGACTTGTCCAAAGATATATGTTTACTGGCAAGGCATCTTTGATACTCTTTCAGGAGTATTTGGACAGACTGTACATCCATCACCATTCATCTCTCTCTTTGGGGTGGCTGCAGCAGAGACTTCCTTCAGTAAAAATCAGAGGACTGTGTTAGCCTTCTGCTCTTTACTGGCTAAAAGACTCATTCTTCTTCGATGGAAGGATCCACATCCTCCAGTATATGGACACTGGTTAAGAGAGGTCATGTCTTTCATCCATTTGGAGAAGATAAGATACACTGTTAGAGGATCTGTAAACGCATTTTATGATATCTGGCAGCCATTTATAACTTATGTTGAAAATATTTCAGCAGATAAATTTGTGTAAAGGCCAAAGGTTGTCTCCTTTTACAAACTTGTGCTTTGTATTGATTGATGTCTGAATAATAGGTGGATACTTGTTGGGGTAGTGGATCCGGTATAGGAGGGGAGGTGAGGGGGGGAGTTTTTTTTTTGCTGTGTGTATGTTTGTTAGTTGTTTGTCTTACATAAAAAATAATAAAAAAACTTTGTTCAAAAAAAAACACGTAAAAATAACAATTACACTTTATTACAAAGTGCTGTACACTTGAAATTAAGAACATTTAAACAAAAGATGAGATGAAATCAGGAAAAACAACCGTCACGTCTATTATACTGAAGTGGGTTAAGCCGCACCAGGGGTTGCTAGGTGAGGGGCTGGACTCAGGTTTGAGGTGGGTTGTGGCTGCGGCTTGTGACGTCACAAACCGCAGAATTTGAAAATGAAATGTTTCTATCAAAGATAAATAAATATACTTAGAGTAAATAAACTTCAAGTACTTGGGGTCCACTGTCCAGGAAAATGGGGAATGTGGTAAAGAGGTGAAAAAGAGAGTCCAGGCAGGATGGAGTGGATGGAGAAAAGTTTCAGGAGTGATTTGTGACAAAAAGGTGTCAGCAAAGGTCAAAGGAAAAGTTTACAAGACAGTGGTGAGACCAGCTATGTTGTATGGTCTGGAGACAGTGTCATTGACAAAAAGACAGGAGAAAGAACTGGAAGTGGCAGAAATGAAGATGCTGAGGTTCTCCTTAGGAGTGACAAGGATGGATAAGATCAGGAATGAGATCATCAGAGGTACAGCACATGTTGAACAACTGGGAGATAAAGTTAGGGAGGCCAGACTGAGATGGTTTGGACATGTCCAGAGGAGGGACAGTGGGTATATTGGTAGAAGGATGTTAGAAATGCAGCTGCCAGGAAAAAGACAAAGAGGGAGACCAAAGAGGAGATATATGGATGCAGTTAGAGAGGACATGAAGGTAGTTGGAGTGAGGACAGAGGATGCAGAGGACAGAGTGAGGTGGAGGAGGATGACTCGCTGTGGCGACCCCTGAAAAGGGAAAAGCCGAAAGAAGAAGAAGAAGAGTAAATAAACCACTGGGTGCATTTTTTTGGCACTAGGACTGTTTTTTTATGAAGTACATACCCAAAGTTGAGTAAAAAACCCATTAAAAAGTGAATTTAGCATCTGTGGTCCCCTTTAATAAATGTAATCTCTACAAAAGCCCCATCCAGCAAATCTAAAGTGGTCCACAGGCCACCAGTTGATAACCACAGTTGTAGCAGGTTGTTATGGCTCAGGACAAGTTTAATTTAGTGAACAAAGGCATAAAAATTGCTCTTTTGGTACGGAGAGATTTAATGTATACAGCGGTGCTTATGCATTTATGTTACCCCTGAACGCATCGCGAAAGAGTGTGACAAAAACGCGCGCGCTACGGGACAGGGAAAAGTGCAAAGAAGTCAAGGTTATGCTGTATGAAAAGTGTCTCATATGATTTGAATAATAAAGCGACGTCAACTCCCAACCAGTATGTTTCTTAAGCTTGCAGAGAAACATCACAGCGTCACTCACCCGGGACGATATTTCGGTGAGCACCTGGAAGTTGGGTGAGTGAAAAATGACTGCTCCGGACAACTGGGATTTTAGTTCCTCCACTTTTCTCTTTCTCAGCTGGCTTTTCGGTGGGAATTCGATGTCGTATTTTCTATGAACAGTCCGAAATATGATTGTTTTCGCTTGTATGTTTTGCTGCGTTTCGTCTTTGCGCCGTGTTTTTTACGCATGAGCGATGACCTAAAGCTCGTCATCTGGTTGGCTGCCGTGTATGTCAATCAAGTGACGGGATGTTTGATAGGCTAAAACTCAAGATTCAGTTGTCATCTGATTGGTTGCCCTGTATGTCAATCAAGTAATGTTTGATAGGCTGACAGTTTTTTAATGTCACGCTGCGGAAAAGAAAAAAAAAATGTCACGCTGCGATCGATCAGTAATCCCTCCGCAATCGACCGGTAGATCGCGATCGACCGGTAGATCGCGATCGACGTTATGACCACCTCTGATCTACATGAACGCTTCTACAAGCACCTTGCAGATGTTGGATACTGTCTATCATGGTGCACTAAGATTCATAACTGGCTGTGATTATCGTACCCATAAATCACTTCTTGGTCTGCTGCCTTCATACATCTCCTCCTACATGTCTTTGCGTGAGTGCAGCTACAGCGTGCGCTCTCAGGACATGATTACCTGCAGTGTTCCGTCAGTGAGAACTGAGCTTGGTAAAAGGGCATTCTCTTACCTCTGCTCCTGCTTCCTGGAATATCTTACAAAAAGATCTGAAGCTCTCGACCTTGACTTCTCTAAATGGATTTAAAGGGGACCACAGATGCAAAATTCACTTTTTAATGTTTTTTTTTTAACTCTACTTTGGGTATTTACTTCTTAAAAAAACAGTCCTAGGGCCAAAGAAATGCACCCAGTGGTATATTTACTCTAAGTAGATTTATTTTTCAGGGATATAAATGTCTCGTTTTCAAATCCTGCGGTTTGTGACGTCACAAGCCGCAGCCACAACCCACCCCAAACCTGAGTCCAGCCCCTCACCTAGCAACCCCTGGTTAGGCTCAACCCACTTCAGTATAAAAGACGTGACGGTTGTTTTTCCTGATTTCATCTCATCTTTTGTTTAAATGTTCTTAATTTCATGTGTACAGCACTTTGTTGCAGCTGTGGTTGTTTTAAATGGCTTTATAAATAAAGTATAATTGTTATTTTTACGTTTTAGTTCAATTTTTAGCGTATTAGCGATCGCTCCCAACGCGCAGCCGGCAGAAATAAAACGAGCAGACCGCCGGCGAAGGGACCATCTGCGGGCGGGAGCTGCTGGCTTTTGAGGTCCGTGTGGGTCCGGTCAGAGGTTGCCTCATACGGATAAATTAACTGGAAATACTCTGTGAACTTTGTGTGTGTGTCTGGACTGGAGCAGCGATCGCTCCCAAACAGCCGCATGCAACGGGCGGTGTGCCGGAGGAGGAAGCGCTATCATTAGCCTCGGATTTGGGTGGGCTAATGCCTAAAGGGAGCAGCTAATGGCGGCGCACGCAGACGGCTTTCGGTAAGTTATCTTAAGCTAGCACTAACAGTAAGTCAAATGAGTAATAAAAAAAGAGCTAATTTTAAAACAACAACAGATTTGTGATACTGGCTGTTACAGAGGGCGGAATTAATGTAAACAGATTTTTGAAGGGCGTGGCCTTCAGAGCTCATTATTATAAACAGCCTGTTTAGAACGGAAATGAGAAAAGGCAGAACTAAAAAGGGGATATCTTATTATCTAAGAATTATTTTGTGCATTAAATTGAACGGACATGGTCTGGATAGCCTACAGACATATCATAAAAATTTATAAAACCAATATGTGGTCTCCTTTAAGAATCTGTTGGACTCCTGGCAAAAAACAATCCAGACATGTTCCTGTTTTTGATTTTTTACATCTGCCTTATAATCTGTCTGTTTTGCTACTTTGATATCTTTGTTTTAACTTGTTAAAAAAATCTGTATTTCTCTCTTATGATTGTCTATTGTTGATTGTTCAAGGACAATCTACTGTTGCTGTTGTCACAGTCTTTAGTTTGTAGACAGGTCTCTCTTGTAAATGAGTCCTCGAGACTCAATGAGACTAACCTGCCTAAATAAAGGTTGAATGAATGAATGAAAAGGCTCTAGCTGAGATAATGTCTCGAGAGAATCTAATCCTGGAATAGGGCCAGGATTCTTCGCTTGCTCCCCTACTCAGTCAGATGGTGTCAAAGGAAGAAGCTGAAAAGATGCGTGAGTGTTATTTTTGTAAAGATGGGATATTGGTGTGTAAATGGATGCCACCGCAGGTATCTGTAGAAGATGATTGGCTGGCGGTTTATCAGATTGTGGTGCCACAAAAATTCTTCCAGGCACCTTAAACCTAGCCCATGACAGTCCTATGGCTGGTCATTTGGGGGTGAATAAAACATATGACCGCATTTTGCTGCAATTTTTTTTGGCCTGGATTTTAAAAAAAGATGTGAGGAAATATTGTAAAACGTGCAGCGTGTGCCAAATCTCAGTAAAACCTAATCCTGAGAGGATGCTTGGAGAGGAAAATTCCAGGTAAGGGCTTGTGGGTCCCCCGTTTACGAAGCACACAAGCTCGCTTTCCTCTTTGGCGGCGTCTCACTCTTTTAGCCAAAAAGTGCACCAATTCTGCTGCAAGCACTAAAGAACTGGTGTATTATCCATGTGGGTTGTTTTTCTGATGTTTAGAAGCTCCTCACATATGTAGGAGCACAAAAAAAACATGAACAACGCACAAAAACAAACATAACACAGAGCACCAGAATGCCAGGGCGACCGTACATGGCGCCATCTTGATGTTAAGCTCTTGATATAGTGCCTTTCTATCATATCAAGACACTCAAAGTGCTTTAAACTACAAATTTGTGCCCTATTTTACATATCCATACAGCATTCTACTAGGTCTCTACAAAGCTGATTGAACAAATCATTCAAAAGAGACTAATCAGTGCTTTAAGATCACATTCATACACTGATGGGACACGCATCGGAGGAAATGAGGGGTTTGGTGTCTTGCCCAGGGACACTTCGGCATGTGACTGCTGGTGGATTCAACCCCCCCCAACTCTTGATTTGGAGGAGGACTTCTCTAACCACTCAGCCAAAGCTGCCCTCAATTACACAGTCACAAGACAATAATAAATGTCTTGTGTATATAGGTGCCTGTGAAATGTTTTTAGTATTAGGGCAGATACTTCTTAAACTTAAGATACTTCTGTTTAGAATCTGTGCAGTCTAATGCATTAGCAGTAAACCTGACACCTTCACTTGCCAAGCACCTTTGCTGAAATATACCTAAACATGGAAGCAATGCAGAATGCCACTACTTTAACAGGCAATCCTGGTTAAATTAAGGCTTGGATTCAGTAAATCATTTAAATCTTCAAATGAAAAAATGTATTTTCTCCTGTGTTAAACTGCATAACCTGGAACTCACCTGCTTAAGAAGACACTTCCTCATCTTTTCCACATCAAGTGGTTCCTCTTTAAAAGCAAATTCTACTATGGTGCCCATGAGGCTGCACTTAGAAAAGGCCCCAGGAACACTGTGTTTCAGCCACCGGTACCTCTGGACATTTGTAACTGTGTTTAATAGAGGCCGCCACTTGTCCTGCTGCAACAAAACATAATTAGAGAAATATACCAATTATAGGCACGATGTAGAAACATTAATTTAGAAATTGAGCAAAATAAAAAAGATGCTCTTCTCAGAAAATAACACAATCAAAAAAGTGACTGAAAGAGCAGCTCTGGCATGTTTCATAAAACTTTTTTTTCTTTTCCCAATGACCAAGGCCAACTACCTTGGATGTCTTCCCAGTGGGTGATTTACTGTCTGCAGGAGTGGGGCTGATGTGAACATTATGCTCTTCTTCATTGGTCCCCTCATTCTCCAGCTTTGGCTCTTCAATATCAGCAGATTCTGACTTCTTCGGCACTAAAAAGTGAATATATTTAATTATAACAATACATATACATAAAAATAACAATCCTTCATGGTGAAGCAGGTTGAAAGTATTTCACCTCTTTTTTTCCTTCGATCCCGGATAAGTTTCTGTGTGATCCTCCTCCATCGAGGTTGAGAGCTCAGCAGTTTCAATTTGGACACAATTGACAGGTCATTGCTCACAGCTGGACGCAACTCATTAAACAAAAAACGTAGGCGCTCGATAACGGGGGCACACACTTCCTTATAGGAGCGTCCCTGTTCCTGATGAGTCTAAAGGGCAACAAAGTTGATTCACATTTAACAATTTCATTCTTAGCTTTTATGGCAGACATCAACTTTCTATTTCCTATTGAGTTAGTTGAGTGAAGGGTTTCTTTAAATTGTTTTTGTGCAGATATAAAACGTCAAAACTCCTACCTTGATTAGAGAACATTTAGCCTGATAGACCATGCGGCATACGTCAATCACAGATTTAGGAAGAGACTTTTGTTTTCCTTGGTCCATGCCCAAGGCACACTGACTGACAAGTGAAAGGGCAACATGACCTGTGACAACAGTGAGCTTTTTTTTAAAATATGTGCAGAGCCAGTACAAACTTACATTTAATGGTCTTTGTATTTTAGGATTAACACAAAAAATGAACACAATTTTCTTGGTTAAGTTAGATTTTTTTTTTTAAATAAATCCTTCTTGGTTAAAACATTTTGAGTCCAGCTGCTTCGTTACCCAAGTCTTGATGTTTGAGCAGGCAGCAGAGCAGCAGGCGGCCAACTTCTTCAACAGGATGCTCCGGTGGAAAGGTAATGGGTGTAATGAGATGATACTGCTTACAGCTTCGCTCTACTTGGCATAAGAAGTCCTAGAACACCACAACAAAAAGGCAAAATATTAAAAGATTACCATTATGCCTCATGTCATGGTCTATTCAGAAAATTTGGTTGTGCTTGTACCTTCACAGTGTGGTCCTGAGTGGTGTTGTCGGCAATGGCCTGCAGGAAAGGCTGAGCATGGTCGCTTAGGGTTATCCTGTGGGAGTAAAGTTTGGCCTTTTCAGGAGTGGTTGTACCCAGGGAGCTGCAGTGGTCTTCATCCTTCTCCTCATTGTAGTTGTAGTGGATCTGACTGGTCTGAAGGCCACCAGAGAATATGGAGGACTGGAGCCATTCTGTGCAGGGACAAGATTAAAAGAGTTCCGGTTCTGGCTTGCTTGGGAGAGGTTGCTTATAAATACACTTTTTTCTACTCAGAGTATTTAACAACTTTAAACAATTTATATGATTCTCACCTACTATAAACTTTTTTTTCCTTCTGTTTTTCTGTTTGCTAGTTTTGTTGATTTTGATTTTATTGTGGGTGTTTTTTAAGTTACATGATCTGGCAGTATTGTGCTAACTGTACTAAGTGGATTCAACTCACATAAAGCTGAGATAAAGATCATAAATCAGGCGAGTCGCCCTCATTTCAAACAATGCTTCTTTGTTTCTTAACTTTGTTGTAGTGCTTCCTTTCTGGTTCTTGTTTTGTGCTTTATTCTTTTAGGTAAGTTACGTGAATCGCTGCTGCGAGGTTCTGCAATGGTGTGCTAAGCTAAGCAAATCAGATTGGTTCAGATCGATTCAGATTGAACTTGCATTAAGCTGAGATCAGGCTAGTGGTTTAAACAGTGTTTAATTCATTTATTGTTTCTACCCCATGTCGATTTTTGCTGTATTCTACAAACCGGATTCCAAAAAAGTTGGGACACTAAACAAATTGTGAATAAAAACTGAATGCAATGATGTGGAGATGGCAAATGTCAATATTTTATTTTTAATAAAACAGAGGACAGATCAAAACTTTAATCTGAGTAAATGTAAACATTTCAAAGAAAACATTTGTTGATTCAAAATTTCACAGTGTCAACAAATCCCCAAAAAGTTGGGAAAAGAAGCAATAAGTGGCTGGAAAAAGGAAATTGAACATATAACGAACAGCTGGAAGACCAATTAACACTAATTAGGTCAATTGACAACATGATTGGGTATAAAAAGAGCTTCTATGAGTGTCAGTGTCTCACAGAAGCCAAGATGGTAAGAGGATCACCAATTCCATAATCGTTGTGCAGAAAGTTAGTGCAACAATACCAGAATGGTGTTACCCAGCGTAAAATAGCAAAGACTTTTAAGTTATCATCATCAACCGTGCATAACATCATCAAAAGATTCAGAAAATCTGGAACAAAAGCTGTGGGTAAGGGTCAAGGCCTTAAAACTCTACTGGATGCTCGTGATCTCCGGGCCCTTAAGGCCGAGATACACTTGAGCGTCCTCAGGTACGCCACTCTACGCGTGCATTTTGTGCGCATGCGTTTTGCTGCTATACTTCAGAAACTATCAGCTTTCAAACGCTCGCGTTCTCCTTGTTGTAATATGAGCAGCTGCGCACGGAGGGGACTCAACTGAGCTCACTGATTGGTCACTTGCTGACACGCCTACTGAAATGATTGACAGCTTTCAGTCAGCTGCTCATGTAGCTCGCTGAAGACCGCGGCGGTGTTCTGATACGGTGTTTCTACTATATATGTTATAAAAAGTTCTCTCAGAAATAAAAATAATAACAGGGAGTGCTTTTCCTGCAGCACACAGCCCACCAGGGATATTTAAAACATCGCGCACCCAGGTAGGACCTGAATTCATTCATTTCATTCATGGAGTGAACGGAGGAAGAAGTGATTACTTGACTTTAGGCAAAAAAACAAAAGAAAAGGCCCGATCAGCGATAAAGAAGGGGAATTTATTTCATTTGTGTAACATACAAAACAGTCCGGCGCCGGGGAAGTTTATGGTCAGACACCGCGCATCGCGCACGCGGACGTAAAAAAAAAAGTTTTGCGCGTATGTGCCCTGAGGGGCTACGCGGGGCTACGCTTTTGCCTTGGCGTACGTACGTTGCGTATAGGCGTATCGTGAGGACGCTCAAGTGTATCTCGGCCTTAAAACGTCACTGTACCTCAAACAGGAATGCCACTGTCAAGGAAATAAAAGAATGGGCTCAGGAATACTTCCAGAAAGCATTGTCAGTGTCAGTTTCACTGTCAGTGTCATTGTCAGTTTCCTCCTCTTAGCAATCCAGAATTCAAAACCAATCGCCCAGCTAACCACTGATCCGTTCACATTTCAAATGTAACGTTCAAAACCATGTTTCTAATAATTTTCCTCCAATTAGATGCCCTGAACCTCAGGACTGCTGGATGATGGTCCAAAGAAAAAAACAATTTTAAAACAAAGCCCTCAGTCAACCACTGTTCAACTTTCAAATCAGTTTTCAGTGCTTAGTAAGACACCCACCGTTAATGGTAGCTCCATAGTCCGAAATGTGGCACCTGTGACTCAAACCACAGCCAAATGCATTCCAGGGGCCAGAGCGGGACACACTGAATCCCACATGAAACTACTGGCTAAAGCCAAGTCGAAATACAGTAAAATCATTATTCACGTCAGTGAAAATGGCACTCGACTACGCAAATCAGAGATCACTAAAATTAATGTTGCTTTGGTGTGTAACTTTGCAAGAACTACGTCTGACTCCGTAGTTTTCTCCAGCCCCTCCACAGCTTGACCAGCGATGACATGTTTAGCCGTATGTCGGCTTTCAACCGCTGGGCGTCCAGGTGGTCCTCTGAAAACAATGTAGGATTTGTAGACAACTGGAGTGCATTTTGGGGAAAACCTGGTCTGATGCAGAGAGACAGAATCCATCCAACCTTAAATGGAATGGCACTTCTCTCTAAAAAAATTAGCTGATTCAGTTGGACATCCAAATTATTGACAATTAATGGTCCAGTCTAGAAAACAGTCTAGGAAGCAGAATTGTAGTCTTCCACACCTCTCCGCTGTTTCTGTTACCCACCCAATACTCGAGTGAAACAGTACCAACTTGCCAACGGCTCAAATTAAATGAACCAAACCTCAGCTCTAAAAATATAACATACAATAATATTATTAAAATTGTCAAGTTAGGTGGATGAAAAGAGGTGTTGAGGTCAGACTGCACATGTCTGGTGGAGGTGGACATTTAAATAAAGCAGTCTTACTGAATGAATGATCAATAAAATGAGTTTTATGGGTGTGTTGATTAAAATAAAGATTTTAGGTCCGTCTGTCAAGATGCTGAATCAATCAAATGTTATTATCCATCCATCCATCCATCCATTTTCGTCCGCTTATCCGGGGTCGGGTCGCGGGGGTAGCAGCCTAAGTAGGGAGGCCCAGACTTCCCTCTCCCCAGCCACTTGGAGCAGCTCCTCTGGGGGAATCCCAAGGCGTTCCCAGGCCAGCCGAGAAACATAGTCCCTCCAACGTGTCCTGGGTCTTCCTCTGGGTCTCCTCCCGGTGGGACATGCCCGGAACACCTCACCAGGGAGGCGTCCAGGAGGCATCCTAACCAGATGCCCGAGCCACCTCAACTGGCTCCTCTCGATGTGGAGAAGCAGCGGCTCTACTCCGAGTCCTTCCCGGATGACTGAGCTTCTCACCCTATCTCTAATGCTGGATCCCCACCGCACGCATCTCGCGCAGCCGAAGCAGCCACTTTACATTGAAGTCTATGGGGACGCGAATCTTGGAGCAGCGGGTCGTGTCGCGGCGCATCTACAGCATACAAGCAGCGCGAAAGTGAGCAGCAGCTGTTTCCTACTCCCGCGTCGCATCCGAGCAGCGACTGTGCTGCTCGGCAGCACAGCTGTGGAAGCACGGCATTCCGTGCTTCCACAGCTAGATTCAGCTCGCTGCTCAGCAGCAAACAATCAGGACCAATCAGGAGAGACTCTGCCATGTGATCACGCAACGACGACGGGACGGAATTAGGTGGGCACCGCGCGAAACGTTTAACAGATGAAAAAAATCCCGCGGTAAACATGGAGGAGAAACTTACAGCAGGTCGTCAAACTGGGGGCGGGTGACACGGAAGTACCGCTGAAAGCGCTCCTCGTCTGCGCGCAGCTCCTGGATCAGATGGTGAAATTCACCGAATCCATGACGCCTCTCTAATGTGGGGTGAATCCAGAATCGTCGTTGTGCACGGCGTCTGCGTGTTGCTGCTTTGTAGATTAAGTACAAGGCAATTCTTCGTATTGCGTCCGCCATTTTTCTGAGACCGGAAATAAACAAACACCGGAGCGGAAGAGGACCAACACGCTCCTCCTCCCACTGCAGACGCGTTAGATGAGGACAGTCATCTGTTGACAAGCAGCCAGTACAGTGCGTTTGGAGATTTTTGGAAGCGCAATATGCTTTAGGTGAGGATGAGGCATAAGGGAGAGTCCAGACACCCTGCGGAGAAAACTCATTTCAGCCGCTTGTATCCGAGATCTCGTTCTTTCGGTCATAACCCAGAGCTCATGACCATAGATGAGGGTAGGAATAACAAATGTTATTATATTTTTTGTAATCAAAAGTTCCTTTATAATCTATTTTGTGATCAAAGAAGTATTAAGTGATTGTTAAAGTTAGATCTGGCTTTCACTTTTAATTGTCAAGTCAAGTGATTTTAGAAGAAAGGTTTTTATACATCTCTATTAGTAAGTTTTTTTTAGGTTTAGGACTAGTAGAGCAAAGTTAAAGTTGAGAAACAGTGTCACTTGAAGCAAGTGGCAGGAAACTTAGCAATGTGGTTAGGTGACGTCTGGATACAAGGAGGTTATGCAAAAGCATATCATGAACTTACAACAGAAGTGGAAGCTTGCGCTGTTTAGACTGCTGACTCTGCTCACATATGATTGTACAGCCATACATCCAGGCTGTCATATTGTTAAGTTTGCAGATGATACAGCGGTGGTGGGATGCATCACAAACAATGATGAGTCCAGCTACAGACAGGAGGTGGAACACCTGGAGAGCTGGTGCAAAGAGAATAACCTTCACATGAATGTGAAGAAGACAAAGGAGATGATTGTGGACTTCAGAAGGAACAAACAAACACACACCCCACTGAACATAAGTGGATCTGCAGTGGAAGTGGTCTCCAGCTACAAATACTTGGGTGTACACATGAATGATAACCTCAGCTGGAGCAACAACACCACCAGCCTGATCAAGAAAGGTCATCAGAGACTCTACTTCCTCAGACGGCTGAGACGAGCTGGTCTGAGCAGCCCAGTCCTCACCTCCTTCTACAGGTGTGCAGTGGAGAGCATCCTGTGCTCCAGCATCAATGTGTGGCATGGAGGCTGCACAGTTGCAGAGAGGAAAGCTCTACAGAGAGTGGTGAAGGCTGCACAGAAGTCTGTTGGAGTCAGTCTCCCCACCATCACAGACATTTACACCTCCAGATGCAGGAAAAGAGCCACCTGCATCATGAAAGACCTCACTCACCCAGCACACTCACTCTTTGCCCACTCCCCTCAGGACGGAGGTTGAGGAGCATCAAATGTAGAACCACTAGACTGAGGAACAGCTTCTACCCTGAGGCTGTTAGACTCATGAATAAATAACCAGAATTACTGTGAAATATCACATCATGCTGATGCTGATCTGTTTTCTTGTTGCTGTGTTCATTCGTGACCATCTGCTCATACAGACTCGTGTTCGTGCTGCTGTTTATAATTATGTTTTTCTATTACATTAGGGCTTAGTGTATTACTAGTTGATGTTTTTTCTTAGTTAATCCTAGATGTTATTACTGTTTTTCTCTTGCATTTGTTGTTGGATGTAACTGGGACCCTGTGTACATAATCTCGTTTTCATCACATGTACCACATGCAGTGCAAATGACAATAAAGACTCTCTGACTCTGAATTAGACAGCTGAGTGATTGCATAAAAAACACACGTTGGAAAAAAAGGAGACAAACTTTTGAACTGTTGAAAAGTCTTCAAAATAGTTGACAATTCTTCAAAATGGATGTTAAATCAGAAACAAGCCAATCAGAGACAAGAGATGAGTTTAAAAAGACAAAGATAGCAGACGAAAGTCGGTTAGTCAATTCGGGCAGAGATGGAACACAGTTGTCAAGCCCTGAAGACTTGGATCAGATCTGAAGATTGAATTTAAAGGACAACACCCACCGTGACAGTAACAATTCACCATATTGGAGAATTACTGTAGTATTTTATGAATTTTATTTTCATTTTTGCATTTGGGCCAGGCGAGGGTTAAAAAAAAAAAAAAAAAAAACCCACTCCCGAATGAATCCGGAAACCTGGCCGAAAAGTCCCGAAGGGTCATGCCTTTCGTTACATTGATCTCCACCCAGAAAGCAAGGCAGAAGGTAGGAGTGAGTTTCCATGGAGGTTTATGAGAGTGAGAGTAAAACTGCATATTTCCTGGTGCATTTTTGTGTACAACTGGACCAGTGGTCTGCTTTTATTTATTATTTATTTTATAGACCTTTTTAATAAGATATAACACCGCTGCGACTGTTGCTGGCTGCTCTCCTGTCCTCTGCCCAGAGAGGAGCGAGCCGCGCGGCTTCTCCCTGGCTCCCCATTCCGCTGCGGGTCAGCTTTGAAGTTCGTGCTGGGGCTCGGTTCTGTCCAGCCTTGTTGCTGGAGCACGGGGAAGCACAGAGAGCACGGGGAAGCCCGCGCGCGATGGTACATCCAGACCGACAGAGCTCCGCGCCGCGGCTGCCTTTCTACTCCCGACCTGTCTGGTCAGGGGAGAGATTAAAAAGCCGATGCGGAAATGAATGAATTTGTCGCGATCAAGCGAATTAAACTAGTATGTCTACGTGGATGCTGCTCAGAATATGACAGACATCAGTGAGCAACCGCTTCTCTTTTTTTTTTCCTCTCTTAGAGCAGCGGTCATGGAAGTTGATGAAGGCTTATTAAAACTCCGCCTGTAACTCCAAGGCGGAATCTTTAGTGATGTGAATGCCCATATTTGGAGAGGGGCAGATCTTCCCGGAGCTTCTGCTAAAATCTGCTATAAATCATGAAATAACACATTTTGCATTATTTCTCTACAATATAAATAAACGCTCCTGTATTATTTTTAAATAAACTAATAAATATTAATGGCGATGCAATTTGAAAACATGGTGGGTCATGGACTTTAAGCTATTCTAATCTATTCTAGTTCTTAAGTCTATGTTTAAGTTTGTGTTTATTTGAATTTTGCAATACTAAGTATTGACATTTTTGTTTATTTTATTTACAGTTTAACCGACATGTTCGTATGAAAACACTCGGCAATAAAAGGCAACAATAACAACAACGATCTTATGTTCTTTGTAACAATTATCACTCCCAGATTTGTGACTTTTTGTTTTTCAGACAGGGCTAGAGCAGAAAGGTCAACGCAGTGGTTCGAGATTGTGTCATTGGGAAGGAACAATACGGCTTCAGACTTCTTATCATTAAAACTTAAGAAATTTAAAGCCATCTAGTCCCTGATGTCAGCCAGGCAGTTGAGCAGAGGTTGAATAGAGCATGTACCATTGTTTCTTAGGGGGAAGTCCGCTCCTGCTTCATGGAATATCTTACAAAAAGATCTGAAGCTCTCGACCTTGACTTCTCTAAATGGTTTTCAGAATCTGTTGGAATCCTGGCAAAAACCAATGCAGATTTGTTCCTGTCTTTGATTTTATACGTCTACCTTATAATGTTTTGCTAGTTTTTTGATACTTTGTTAAAAAAAAAAAAAAAAAACTTTCTTTTGTTTTTTTCTCTCTTTTGTTTTCTATTGTTTATTGTTTGTTTGTTTATTGTTTAAGGAAATTCTACCACTGCTGTTCATTGTTCTTTAGTTTTAGCAGGTCGCTTTCGTAAATGAGCCCATGAGGTTCAAAAGATTTACCTGACTAAATAAAGGTTGAATGAATGAATTTGACAGTCATCAACGTAGAAGTGGAAAGGTATGTTGTGTTTCCAGAAAATAGCACAGAGTAGCAGTAGGTATAAGGATAATAGGAGAGGACCCAGGATGGACCCCTGTGGAACCCCCGATTTAAGTGCCGCCACAATAACTAAAATTGTTGGACACACAAAAGGATCTGTCAGAGAGGAACCAATTGAGGGCCGACCCTGTGATGCCCACCCACTGCTACAACCTAGCAATGAGGATCTCAAGGTCAATGGTGTTGAAAGCTGATGTACGGTCCAATAGAACAAGCAGCACAGAGTCACCAGTGTCTGTGGATAGGAAGATGTCATTAAAAACCTTCAGTAGGGCAGTTTCAGTGCTGTGGAGAGATTTGAAGCCAGATTGGAATAACTCAAGGATAACGTGATCCTCCAGAAAGCACTTCAACTGGGACTCGACTATTTTCTCTAGCAGTTTAGATACAAATGTGAGTCTGGAGACAGGCCTGAAGTTAGATATTACTGAGGGGTCAAGTTTTTTTTTTTTTTTTCAGGAGAGGTTGAACGGCAGCACGTTTAAAGTGGGCGGCCGTGGTGTAGTGGTAATGGCAGTCGACCCCTGATCAGAAGGTTGGAGGTTCGAATCCCGCATCCGCCCACCATGTGTCGTTGTGTCCCTGGGCAAGACACTTAACCCCGAGTTGCTCCCGGTAGGTCTGGATGGCGCCTTGCAAGGCAGGCTACCACTACCGGTGTATGAATGTATGAATGAATGGGTGGATGGCTGGTATTGTAAAGCGCTTTGGGGCTCCTCACAGGGGGCTGGAAAGCGCTATATAAATAAGCTCCATTTACCATTTAAAGGATTTTGGCACCACACCAGTGGATAAACTGTTATTTACAATATAAAGAATGGAAGGACCTAGAGTGGGAAAAAACCTCCTTTAGTAACCGAGGGGGGGCACATTAGAGGGGAAACCAGATGGTTTCAGGTTGCACATGACCTGCTCTAGAGAGGACAGAGAGATTGGTTCAAAGTGGTCAAATACAGCAACAGATTGAGGTGAGATGGATGGATCATGAGTTAGAGGTGAAATGAGAGCCCGGGTGGTCGCAATTTTTTCTAAAAAGAAATGTAGGAAACTCTCGCACAGTTCAGTCGAAACTTCCAGGGGTGATTGTTCAGTGAGATGGAGAATAGAGTTTAGGGTGGAGAACATAACTCGTGGATTGTGAGAGTTTGAGGAAATTCTATCTGAAAAGTATTAGGATTTCACAGTTTTTACTACTTTCTGATAACGATGCCAACTCTCTCTTAATATTTGAAAAGAGACCTACAGCCTGTTTTTTCTCCATTTACCCTCCGCTCTCCTGCACTGCTGCCCAACAGCTTTGTTCACGTCATTCAGCCACAGTTCTGCTCTGAGTTTTGGTTTTCTAGCTTTAACAAGAGCAACATGATCCAGAGCCTTTAAACAAACGGAGTTGAACTGGGATGTCAGCTCCTCAGTGGTGGAGAGAAACACTGGGGGCTGAATGATCATTTCTGAGTTGTAAACATCAGTGAAATGTGCGACAGTTAAATGACTAATGGCCCTGCTGCTACGTGCAAGAATGCAATGCTTAGAAGTTAGATGGAGGAGGGTGAACTCAAACCGTACTGGCATGTGGTCTGAAAATGCATTGTCACCTATTTCAAGATTTGAAACGGTCATATCACGAGTTAACACAAGGTCCAGTGTGTGCCCACGCTCTTGGGTTTGACTGTTTACATGCTGATTTAAATTAAATGATTCCAATAAATCTAAAATAATCCCTAACCATGGGCTTCTTGTAACCTAGGCTAAAATAACCTTTATTGTTGTATCCATTTTTATTTATTTGGCTATTACATAGATTAATAGGAAATAAATAAAAAATAGGGAAATAAATAGAAAATAGGTCAAAATGGTTGAAAACATAAAATATAATGATTACAGGTATTTTAAAAGTAATATTTGATGAAATTGTCTTTTATCTGGTTGAAATCTGTACACAAAGAGGTTATTTTGGTCACAGTATGTAATGTAAGCAGAAGACTTTTATTTTGAAAGGTTGCCTGCATGTGTAGCTCACGTGACTGGTCCGGCAGCCGTTGGGTTTGTTTTCCTCTGCGCATGTGCACAGCAGAGGGTATAAATACTTGGACTTGAAGCGGGAAAATCAGAGACTTAGAAGATCACAGAGCGGAACGCTGTGTTGTGAGAAGAAGTTAGAGGGAAAAGTTAGAGAAACCTTGATCAGAAAGATGCCTGTTGTCTGAGAATACTCTTCAGACGTGAGGAGTTGGTTTCTGCACTTTTTTCCTCGACCTGACTGCGTTCAGGAATTTTATTTTTGAACAGAACTTAACTTGGCTTTTTTTTTCATACTGGAAAGCTTCTTTCCAGAAGTTTCTCTGAGAAGCTTTCTAGAACCTTCTGAGAAGCCTTGCTGAAGGTGTTTAACGGTTCTGCTGAGAGGAGCCGAACCGGAAGTTCCCTGTCAGCAGCTGTGATCCAGAGTGAACCGAGACGAGCCAGGATTCCAGGAATTAAAGACCCACCCAGCAGAAGCTCCGCCTCCTGCTGGAACACTTAATCTTACACCAAAGAAAAGTGGTATGATCCAGAATTTTCCCGCTGCTGAAATAAAAAAAGAGCAGTGGACCTCAGAACTGATTCTCAACCTGTAGAACTCTTCATGAGATAAAGGAAAAAAGTTGAATTGATCACACATTATTCAGTTACTGGATTATTGTGGTTCTTTTTACATTGTTTTCTTTTCTTATATCACAATTAATATTTATTGTTAAGTTGTGAACTGTGAATTGTTGTTGGGTTTTTGAATTTGAAAATTGATTTCAAATTGATTTAAGAAATGGTTAATTTAGGAAACTAAATAGCTTAATTTCTTAAAAGAGTAATCTTTTAAATTAGGTTTAAAAGATTAATTAGCTGTAAATTAAATAAATTACAGTATTAAATTGAAATAAACTAGAATACAAATTAGATTTAAATAAATAGCACCTTTAATTACCAATTAGTGTTTATTGAAATCCTAATAAGGATTTGATAAAATTATCTAAAGGGAACAAGGGAACTATTTATATTGATTTGAGTGTAACTGTATGTGATTGTTGTGTATTGTTGTTTATTCATTTGTTTATTCTAAATAATAAGCCAGCAGTTCAAACTTTCACATTGTGGTCTGAGTCATTAATTTAAGGTTTACTTCTTTTTTTGCTCCAGTAGTCGAACCTGGTAACTAGCCCTTAACCTAACTAGACTGTAAACACACCGTGAGCGTTGTACAGTATAGAGTTTGGCTAACCAGCCAGGAGTAATAATAGCGTGTCACAGGTGTTACATTCTCATGACAACACACGTGCAAATTGAAATCAGCAAAAATGACCACCCGATCATATTTAGGTGTGATTTCAACCAAAAAGTCAGAAAATACTTTGATGAAATCCTTAGATCGAGGTAGACTGTAGAGGAGTGCACATAAAGTCACAGGCGAATGGCCTAGTTCAAAGACAGTCAGCTCAAAACTAGAGCAGGAAACCGGGATGGGCAGTTGTTTACAGTCAAAAGAGGATTTGAGTATTGTTAATAATCCACCACCACGATGACCTGATGGTCGCGAGTCGTTAAAATATAAACAGTTTGGAAGTAATAATTCCGTCACGGCGTTGGACTCACCCGGCAACATCTAAGTCTCTGTGATAGAGAAAAAGTCAAAATTGTGTCTTTAAAGTACTCCCTGAGGATGAAAGTTTTGTTGGAGACAGATCTTAGGTTGAGCACAAGCATCCTGATATTATCCAAGGTGGACCCAGCGGCAGCTGCCCGCAACCGCTGACTGTCAACAATGAACTGCAATGGCCGCCAACTCCCGTTGTTCAACTGGTCCGGGCACGCGGGAGGATGGCGATGAAAACGATGACCATCAGCTGTATAGGAAGATGCCGCCCGCAGGGATTTGAGTTTCACCAGCTGAACAGCTTGTTTTCCTGGACGTCTACAGCAATTTCTCCGTGCACGTAGGTGGGAAGCGCGGAGGAGGTGAACAGGCAGCTCTGCAAGCAATGGGAGAAGAGGGGGTCTCCCAGAGTTACGTTCATTCAAGCCAAAATCAGCGACATCAACGGCAGTAAAACGTAGATCCAGAAGCTAATGTCGATCATACACCAGTAGCGTGTTTATGTCCCAAATGAAAAACGGACAAAATACAAAAAATCTGAACACCATTAGCAGAGGTGGATTGCAAGCCATGTACACAGGCGCCATCTTGGTAAGCAAGCTCCACAAGTGCAGACATTTGCACTGGGCCAGGGATCATTTAAAATAGAGTGTGGCAAAATGGAAGACTGTTCTGTGGTCAGATGAGTCACGATTTGAAGTTCTTTATGGAACAGTGGGACACCATATCATCCGGACCAGAGAGGACAAGGATAGCCCAAGTTGTTATCAATGCTCCGTTCAGAAGCCTGGATCACTGATGGTATGGAGTTGCATGAACGCTTGTGGCATTGGCAGTGTTACATCCCCATGGGGATGTCTTTTCATTCAGGCCAGAGGAATGAGCTTTTTAGAGGTGTTTTGTGATGTTCAGTGGTGTTTTGGGAGGCTAATTGGCTGCAGCTGTGTGTTAATTGAAGTGCTGCAGGTGGGGTGGTTGTTTTCCTTTATTAGGTCCAGTCTGAAGACGCCCAAGAAGAGAGAGAGATGTAGCAGAAGAGCAGAGATCCATGCAGCATGAGGAGCTGAGGTCCCAGCAGCCCCAGAAGCAGACCTGATGCAGACCTGATGCAGAAACAGCAGACCTGATGAAGCAGCAGCAGACGCAGAAGAGCTGAGCAGAAGCAAGATGAAGAAACAGCAGAAGAAGAGCAGAGGTCTGCAGTAGCAGCAGAAGCAGCAGCAGTGTAAGAGGAGCCATGATGAAGCCATTTATTGAAGTCTTTTGTGGAGGCCGTTTGATGAGCCGTTTGGAGCCTTTGAAGCAGTCCGTATGAAGCAGTCCGTATGAAGCAGTCCGTATGAAGCAGTCTGTATGAAGCAGTCCATATGAAGCAGTCCGTGTGATTAAGTCCGTATGAAGCAGTTCGTATGAAGCAGTTCGTATGAAGCAGTCCGTATGAAGCAGTCCGTATGAAGCAGTCCGTATGAAGCAGTCTGTATGAAGCAGTCTGTATGAAGCAGTCCGTATTAAGCAGTCCGTGTGATTAAGTCCGTATGAAGCAGTACGTATGTTGTGGGAGGAGAAGATGGAGCTGCCGTGGTTGCAAGAGAAGGAAACCTGCTGTGGTTGGAAACCTGCTGTCCATTCTGTTATGAGGAGCTGATGACCTGCTGTCGTGGTTTTGTGTGAGTCGCGCCCATCCTAGAGGCGTGAGCGACCAACCCGTTTGACCTTTGAGAGGGACACGGGGAAAGCTGAGGGTTTGGACTACTTTTTGTTTGTTTTTTAAGACTAATGGAGGAGGCGCAACAGCTGAGCCTAAAAATAAACTTTTTTTCTTTTAACCATTTTTCCTGGTCTCGTGTCCCTCAATTTGTTACCTGACCCCTTGGGGCGTAACATATGGGGGCTCATCTGTCAGTCTCCCCACCATCACAGACATTTACACCTCCAGATGCAGAAAAAGAGCCACCTGCATCATGAAAGACCTCACTCACCCAGCACACTCACTCTTTGCACCACTCCCCTCGGGACGGAGGTTGAGGAGCATCAAATGTAGAACCACTAGACTGAGGAACAGCTTCTACCCTGAGGCTGTCAGACTCATGAATAAATAAATAATAAGAATAAACACTGCAAAATGTCACATCATGCTGATGCTGATCTGTTTCTTGTTGCTGCGTTCATCTGTGACCATCTGCTCATA